>JAJLXE010000002.1:0-237137 GCA_030571095.1 Hansenula sp. yHMH451
AAAACCCAGGCAGAACAATATCAAGACACCATAATAAAAAAAACCCAGGCAGAACAATATCAAGACACCATAATATTTGTGAAAACGGACATTTACAGGCAACAAATCACAACAAACTATGTCACAATTCCAGATCGATGTAATTTTTCAGTAATACATCAGGAGTGATTGATATACACAGGCTAGTTTTAGATTTAAATTCTTTTTATTCATTCCCATCTGTAAACCTACATAATATATCTATCTACATACTTACTTCATTCGCAGATATCCTTTGCCCATGAATTTTCACCGTTCTAGAATAGCTCTGGCCGTAGATTGTGTACTCCCATACAAGATCTGAGAGACAATCACAGCAGCAGGCAACCGGACTATAAACAATTTGTAGGTGACCATCAACATCTAATATAAGAGATTAGGATTGTGTAACTCTATGACAGACGTAGGAAGAACTAGTGACAGCAACAAGTAACAAGTAACAAGTAACAAGGATCATAGAATATATATTAATGAATCATGATGAAGTAACGACTTCTTCTCTGACAACTAATAACCGATTACAGGTCTCTCAGTATGGAATCTCTAAATGAACTAATTAAACATATATAAAATCAGCATAATATAAACTATCCTTTTAAAATGAATGAAATGAATGATTGTGGACTATCAAAGCAATCTTGAGGGAGATATTAGCTTATCTAATATCTTAATAAGCATTAACAGCTAATAATGTGACTTTTTTTTTTTTACTAATTATATTGACAGATTGTTTGTTTGCGGTTTGAACAGTCAGTTCATTTGTTTTGTTTCCTGGTTTAAAATTAAAAAAATATTGAGATTTTTGTAAAGAAAAGAGATTGATGATTGCGTGATTAGTTCGAGAGTCAGCTCTAAAGAATTCGTATTCAATATCTGACATCTCTCGTGATGGGAGATGCAAAGATTCTCTAAACAATTGATAATATTTTTGTCTCCTAAAAGAATATCGTTGGAGCCTAGGGCACTGAGTTCTTGAAACGCTTTTCTTTGGGAATGGCAATCATGTGCTGGACTCTGATTTGAGTTCATCATTTTGTTCAGTTCAAACTTGATATTTTTTATATTATGAATAACGTTGTTTTATAATGACATCTGTTTTCGATCAGATTACTTAACATCAGTTTTGTTAAGATTTGTGAAGACGAACATTTATAAGCTACAAATTCTAACCGACTATATCGCAACTCCAGATGTATTTTTCCATTAATACGTCAGGATTGACTGATTTGTATAAGGTAATTTTAAGTTGAAACTCCTCCTACTATACGCTCTATCTGTAGCTGAATAAATCTTAATCTTCGATAGATCTGGAAGCACCAATAGCTCTCCATCAAAGCTCATGAAAAAGTAAGTAGCTCAAAATCCAGTGATAAATATACACATAACTCCACCACCATGAAACTTCAAACCTCCAGACCAACTTTCTTCTCTAAATCTCCATCACTTCCATATGTTTGGGCTCCTAGCTTTTTGAAATTCAAGTTATTCGGTGCTGTTACTTCCCATGTAACATATTTTGACTACGAGACCTAAACAAATTCACAACCACAACTTGAAATGTTTTGATGCCCAAAAAATGAAGCAGGATTTTTACTCTCTGAGAAACAAAATATTAACTTCTCAGATTTTGATACATCAACTTACCAACTAATATACAATCCTACGAAACTCATTCTTCGGTGATGTTTATCATATGTAACTTCATAATTAACCCATATTTTGCGTAAAAAATCGAGCTCCTACAAAGACACTTTTCAAAATACACTCTATCGGTTGTCAATTTCAATCATCCATTCTATTACGACTGACTACAGTGCCACCTGAATATCCATATATATTCATTATAGCTTCCAGAATAACCACCAAAATGACAACATTTTTTTTCAGAAGTTTTGAAGATATTTCAATTCTGATACCTGATATCACATCAGAGACAACACTTTCTCTGCCAATCTCGTTTTTATATAGTCTGTAATTGAAAATTGAAAGCAAACACATTTTAACACCCAAAAATATATCTTCCTCGTGTTATATATAAAAATTCCAAAAATCGATCCTTTTGTAAATGTCTTGTTTATTCTGTGCTCCGAAAACATATCTCTGCGAAATATGAAAAGGGTATATCTATGCTCCGTTACATACTTAACTCTCCGAGACTAAAATTTATATCAAACCATTCGCCGAGATAGGCAACTGTATCATACTCATAATATTAAAGATGGAACGCACCAAGATAACCTATCTATTCTGGTTTCCTCGTTATCAATATTCAACTGGTATATAATTAGACTACAGCATCCCTTAATAGTCTTTTTGGGAATAATGATTAAGAACAGATGACTAAATATTTCATAACAGGTGCAACTGGGTTTGTTGGAACTCCATTAGTTGAGCAACTAATCAAGAACGGTGATGAAGTTGTTGGTCTCGCAAGATCTGAGCATTCAGCTGCGAAACTAAGAGCTTTAGGAGCTTCTGTTTTAATGGGTGATCTAAAGGATAAAGAAGCGTTAATCAAAGGTTCGGCTACTACTGATGGTGTTATGCATTTAGGTTTCATTCATGATAATGAATATGCTGATTACGCAAACGCTTGTTTAATTGATCGTCAAGTTGTTGAAACGATAGCAAAAGAATTAGAAGGAACTGGGAAATTATTTTTGTATGCTTCTACACTTTCTCCTGTTATGGGACCAATCGGTGTTTTGAAAGATGAATTGACGAAGCCAGAAATTTCAGAAGATGATGTTGATTTTGTTAGAGCTCATACCGAGATTTACGTTACTGATGAATTATCGAAAAGGGGAATTAAGACAGCTGCGATTAGATTACCTGCTAGTATTCATGGAGAGGGCGATTCCCAACTAATTCCAATGTTATTGACGGGGTTCAAAGAGGATGGTTACGGATCTTATGTCGATGAAGGTAAAAACCATTGGGGTGCTATTCATAAAAATGATGCTGCTTTACTTTTCAGGTTAGCTGCTGAAAGAGGTACTGCTGGCTCAGTATATCATGGCGCTGCTGATGAGAGGATTGAAACTAAAGTTATTGCAGAGGCTCTTGCGAAAAAACTGGGTGGACTTCCATTAAAATCAATTACAGCAGAAGAAGCAGAGAAACGATTTGGATTTGGTGGTATTATCTATGGTTATAATATGGAAATCTCTAGTCAAAAAACAAAAAAGGACTTGGGTTGGATTCCACAAGAATCATCACTTCTTGAAAATTTGGTCAATTATTGAAATACGATACTACTATTCTTCTATTCAATCCAATTGTAAATTGTTAAGCGCACAATTTGACAGGTCTGAAAATGGAATTTCCACAGTTTTCTCTAATCTCTGACAAGAACTACTCTACAACAGGCTTATGGTATATGACATGCAACATGCTCACCAATCTCTCCAGCTGGCTCTGTTTCCGTCTCGCTCTCTATCTAGCCAATTAGCTTCCAGGTATATTCGCATATCACATGATTCTCATGTTCTTGGCTTACGTGTTATTATGTTATTGGGTAACTATTGTTAGCGTTGTTTTAGTTCTGTGTTAAATTGTGAGTACAGAGTTCAAGATTCACATATATGAATCTTAAACTTATGGAAACAGTTGTTCGTATAACTTCATCAACTAGTGAAATGTGACTTTGAATTCAGTATGAGTGAACTGATTCAACACCATTGCTATATTGAAGAATTAACTTTCAATACTTGGAAACAAAATTCATAAGCAGAGCTTGTTCAAATGAGCTGAAACTGTTGGATATGCTACTAGAGCTCTGGAATTCTATAGTATACATCTAGTATACAAGGTAAATTTATCTTTAGCATATACTTTCAAAGGCAATATGCAATGATGTTACTACAAATGGTCTTTGCTAAATTGATTGATTGATTAATCTTTCGATTACCGTTGATCACGGGCGAAGAGTGATGCCCTTGCAAATAATTTATTTTGAAATCAACTTTTGATCTAAACGTTCTTTTCTCTATAGTCAAATTCTTTTTTTCAGTAAGCATTTGTGTAGCATTAGCTGGATCAAGAGGGTTTATTTCTCCTAGTTGTCTGTTTTAGCTGATAAAATCATCAAGACATGCTAGAAAATCTTGAAAATCTTGATCTTATAGGCGAATATGGAGGAGAAATAACTCAAAAGCTTGATTACTTATACTTTCTATTGTGATGTACGCCGGTATGTCATGATTTGTATATAAAATAAAGAGTACACTAGGATCTATGTATTATATGCAGAATTTTTTACCCTCAAATATCAGCCTTTTCGGATCTAGAAGTTAAAACATTGTCAATCATATCATCATTATTCACTGCTTCAATGTACTCCTCCTCACCCCCCAGGTTAGACTTTGGACCATTGTAAGTTTTCCTCTTGTAAATAGCATAATATACCAGTGATAGGATCCAAATACCACAATTAATTACAACAGCATAGTTCATCGAGTCAGCACCATCTATTTTCTTATCATTTGGGAAACATGCCAGTATTATGATTAATGCTTGGAACGCAAGACAGGTATAGCCAATCAATGGTGATAGGATTTTACCCATATAGAAATAACCTGGTCTGAATAAATCGCTTCCTGTAGTTAAACGTAAAAACTGAGGAGTGGCCCAGCAGAGATAGTTACCAATGATTGTGATCGAAAATAATGCATTTGCAGCAGTAACTCCAGCTAATATCAACAAGCCCAACAATAAAGATAAGATTGCACTACAGGCGACAGCTCTTATTGGAACGGCCAGCCTTTTATTAACAACCTTGATAAAAGAAGAAAATGGTAATCCTTCGTCTCTTGCAAATGCCCATACTTGCCTGGAAATAGCGGTTAAAATGCTTGCACCCATCAGGAACTGACAAACTGCTGATAAAGAAATATAAGCAATTGCCCACTTTCTGCCCAATGAGTCATAAAATACTTGTGCCAAAGGTTGTCCAGTTTCAGTAGAGATAATTGAGTTAACATCTTGATTCATACAAGCTCCGATAACAATCATGATTAGAAAACCTAAAATCCAACAGACAGTAATTGAACTTATAATACCAATTGGAACGCTTCTTGATGGGTTTCTGGCTTCTTCCGACATATGAACCGCAGAATCAAATGCACCAATCGTCCACACAGCAGGTTGTAAACCAAATTGAATAAATGTCCAACCAGAAGTCCAGTCGCTAAAATTTTCAAAGTCTCCAAAAATGAAGGACCCATCATTAAAACTTGAATTTTTAGCAGTACCAATAGGTAAGGCAATGAAAAAGAAAACCATTAAAGCACAATTAGCTACAATGGATGTGGTTTGTAGTTTTGAGACAGCTGAGGAGGCAAAGCAAGTAACCAATAATTCAGCAAAGATACCTGCAGCGAAGACTCCATACACTTTACCGTCTGTTATGGTGAAAGATCCCTTTCCACCTAAGTAAACAGCGGCTAGAATTTGTTCGGCAAACCCATAAGTGATTGAACAAACACCACCAGCTAACGCTAAAGAATTTGAAATACCAATGATGAAAGATAGAACAGATTTCAAAGAAGGTGGTGCATAGTAATAGGTCCAATAGTATAACCCTCCAGAGGTTGGAATTGAAGAAGACAATTCAGCCATACCGATACCTATACCAACAATGAACAAACCGGCAATAAACCATCCCCAAATCAATGTCACCGGTCCACCAGTTAAACCTATACTCATCGTGGTTGCAATACTTGGTAAAAGTCCCATAATGGAGAAGGCAATACCGAAAACTTGAAGCGTGCTAAAGCTTCTCTTCAACTCTTGTTTATATCCAATTTCAGCTAGTAGCTCTTCAGCATTTCCAGCTTTTTTTGCATCAATATAGTTAACAGTTCCAGCATGGAGAGATGTAACAGATCTAACAGACTTCAAAGCAGGTCTAGAGGGGGAAGAAAGAAGACTAGATGACATTGTAATACGGTGTGGATTATTCACGAACCGACAACCCAGTAGACGAGTGGAATGCTCGCATTTTTATATAACTTTTGTGCATTGTTGAGCAAATCTATGATATAATTAATACCTTGGGAAATATCATAAGGCACCATTTGCTTTGTGATCTGGAGCAAACGGTTATGCCAAAAGCTAAAAACTCATCATGTACTTTTACTATCTCCAAGTTTTTGGATTTTGGCGGTGCCCAATCTGTTTTGGAATGCGCGCGCTGGCGGCGGTTCCCTGATATTTAAAGAGAAATGATCGAACTTCGATTTGATTCGATGATTGCGAATTGGGGATCCATTGGAGAAGACTTGAAGCTGTTGCAAACTCACCTTCGATTTGTTAAGCCTTTAATAACTCAGAGTTGGATATGTATTCTTGGCAAATTGTGTCAAAGAATAAACTGTCAAGCTTGGTAACCTGCCAAGTTACAACAGTTTGAACGATTGCACGGGATCTCCGATAAGAATTGGCTTATCTTAATGAACTCAGAGCACTCAGATATACGAAAAATAAAAGTTCCTAGACCTGGTCAATCAATCAACCAAGTAACACCTCAAGATTGTGTTACATATCCTGATCGCTCCGGGTATTTTATCGTAAGAGGAAGAAGAAAGAAGCATCAGTTTAATTGGGTTGAAAATGAAATAGAAATAGAACGATAGAACATCGATCTGGATTTATCTGTGATCTGTCAACCATATATCATTTGGTTTCAATCTACTTTGGAGTTTCACCACTACTGATTATAAACAGTAAGCCCGTCAATTAAATCAACCATGTAGAGACAATTATCATCAGTTCTTGTCCATATTTACTAACGTCTCATACATTTTTACAACATCAACTAAAGCATTGGCAAGGGTTAACAGATCATCGTTCGAAATAATGTATGGAGGCATGATATAAACCAGCCTGTTGAAAGGACGAATCCAGACATTGTGTTTATTCACAAAAATATCCTGAAACCAAGCCATATCAACGGGTACCTCAAGTTCAACAACCCCAACACCGCCCAAAACTCTAACATCTTTCACAATTGAACAATTTTCTAATTCTTTAAGAGTTTCTTTCAAAACTTTCTCAATCATTTGGCATTGGATGACCCAATCTCCCTTTTCAATAATCTCAAGACTTTTTAGTGCAACTGAGCATGCCAATGGGTTTCCCATGAATGTTGGACCGTGCATCATACTTCCACCAGTCTTTACATCACTTCCAATGGTGTCTGCAACGAATCTCTGACATGTCAAAGCTGCTAAGGTCATATACCCACCAGTCAAAGCCTTCCCAACTAGCATAATATCAGGGACAATGTCTGCATGTTCATAGGCAAATAATTTTCCAGTACGACCAAAGCCAGTAGCAATTTCATCCAAAATCAACAGAATTCCATATTCATCACAAAGCTCTCTCACTCTTTGAAGATAATTTGGATGATACATTCTCATACCTCCAGCACCTTGTAAGATGGGTTCCAAAATGACAGCTGCAATAAATCTATGATTTGACTTCAATTTCTGCTCGAAATCGGATACATCCCTTGGATCCCATTCATCATCGAACTTGCACTGTGGAGTTTGAGCAAATATATGTTTATCTGACATATAACCACTGTATAAAGTATGCATCGAGTTGACTGGATCACAGACAGACATTGCACCAAACGTGTCACCGTGATAGCCGTTACTTATAGTTAGAAACCTATCTCTTTGTGATTCTCCAATTGCATTGCAATATTGAATAGCCATCTTCAATGAAACTTCAACCGAAACCGATCCCGAGTCTGCTAGAAAGCAACAGTCCAACTTAGGGTCAACCATGCTTAGCAGTTTTTCAACAAGTAGTATAGCAGGATCATGAGTTATTCCACCAAACATAACATGTGACATCTTTCCTATTTGATCATGAGCAGCCTTATTCAAGTCGGGATGTGAATAACCATGAACGGCACACCACCAAGATGACATTCCATCAATCAATTCAAGACCATTGGAAAGTTTCAGTCTCACCCCTTGAGCTGAATCAACATGGTAACAAGTCAGTGGCTTGGTTAGCGAAGTGTAAGGATGCCAGATATGCTTGCGGTCAAATTCAAGTTTCCCTTTAACTGATGATATCTTCATCATACTGAGGAATTCGCGGATTGTATAACAGGGTTTAATAAAACAAAAAAATGAGGATGTTTGATTTCTTTTAAAACTCAGCACTTTATGTTGAAATCCTGAGGAGAATTGCTCAATAATATTCGACATGTCTGACTACTCAATAACCTTGTGCCGCATTGATGCTTTTTGTTGGGCTCAAATCTGGTATTGCAGATCGATGATTATGCAGTTGAGTCATGTTTTGACTCAAGTTTTTTGACCGATGAGCATTCATAAAACGTAGTATATTTAGCTAAATTCAAGATTCACAAAATGTTCCTTCCCTTGATCATAGCTTCAGTTTTATATTAGCTCCTTGATAACATGAGCTCTCCAAAAATATTCGTTACAGGTACAGACACTGATGTTGGGAAAACTTTCATTTCAGCATTACTTTGTAAGAAATGGAAGGCTGCATACTGGAAACCGTTTCAAACAGGATTAAACTCAGACCCAGGGGATACGAAAACAGTTTCTAATTTATTAGGATCAACTCTAGTCACTGCGTCACCCGCGGTAGAACTAAAGCTTCCTTTAAGTCCATGGAGAGCTTGTGTTTTGGAAAATAAAGAAATCATTGATATTACTCAAATCAAGATTCCTCAATCTTTATTGGATTGCAAATCACCATTAATTATAGAAGGTGCCGGTGGGGTTCAAGTTCCATTAACAGATAAGTATATTACTACTGATCTCATAAAGCAATTTAATCTTCCGGTGGTTGTTGTTGCTAGATCGGAGCTTGGTACTTTGAATCACACTTTATTAACTATCGAGCATTTACAACATAGAAATGTTTTAATATTGGGTGTCGTGTTAAATGGTGAGATCAACAACGATAATGCTAGAACATTAGAAGCTTATGGTGTTAAAATTTTATGCCAGATTCCAAATGCTAAGAGCTTACAAGAAGTTGAACATTTGGTTCCAGAATTGGAAAATATTTTTAGCTTATAAATAAACAATTATTGTGCTTCAACTTTACATACATCAGAGTAGTTACTCTTTCTAATAAACCCCGGCTTCAGAACAACTCTTGGATCTTGTAATTCCATCATTCCACCAAAAGGTTCGCTCATACTTAATCCCAATAATCTCAACTCATCGACAGAAAACTGTTTGAAATACTCCAAAGGTGTAGTTAAACAGAAATTTTCCTTTTGTCTTGAATTAGCACTGCACATGAATAAGATCAAAAGTGTTCTAAGCTCGTCAATGGTAGAATTTGTACCAGCACCATGCACAACGGAGCCCAACATGAAGAATCCATCACCTTCATCCAACTCAACATGTAAACAATCCTCTTCATGGGGCTTCCTGAAGTGATCCCAAAGATGAGATCCAGGAATAAATCTAGTTCCACCATTTTTCTTAGTAACTTTACTTAAAGCTACTGAAACCCCAATTTGAGAATCAGATCCATATCTGTAAAAATCTTGCTTCTTCAAAATATTATGATCAGAGAAGTCATCTCGGTGCAATGCCTGATTTTTAGCACCAGGCCCCACTCTAAAAGCAATGGAACTTGATACAACGGCTGGAGCATGGCCAATAGTAATGTTATCTCCTGTCCAAAAAGCATTCTTTTTAGCGAGAAATTTCTCTGATAACTCAACATGCAAAGGGTTCGATAAGACTTCATGAACCACTGCAGGCGATTTACTAACAGAAGCAGTTATTCTGATAGTTTCCTTTGGAAATAATCTCGGATCATTTTTCTTTTCTTCAAAAATAGGATCCAATTCTGATTTGATACTCTCCAATTGACTTGCCTTCATGAAATCCTTCACAATGACAACACCATATTTCTCTAAGATTTTAGACACATTGCCCACATTGGCTTCATTGTAGTTGATTTCAAGATCTTTTAGACTGATTTTGGGAACAACCGGTTCTTCAGATGGAAGTTTAATTCTAGCTATTTTAGTCTCAGCTAAACTTGGAGTTATTGAAATCTTTTCATCTGAACTGCTGAATTCGGAGAGTTGCAGCCTGTGAAGAGTTTGTGAGATAGAATTCCCCAAGTACTCAGCGTTATCTATCTTTGTCATTGTTTGGAATATTTTGGAGTTGTAATAATCAACCTTAAGAAAAGATCAACATATTGATGGCATTCACGGGGGTATAAATAGTACCAGAGCAGGGCCAACATCAAGACAAAATTCAGCAAGTCTTACAGTTAATAAGTCATCCCACCCTAAATGTGAAGGGGAACTTTTTTTTGTTGAGCACCAATGTCTACTCTATTATTACTAAATGATTCAAAAGAATGAAGACCGATCGAAGTTTTGACTTTTGACAGCCCGATGACTCGAATCAATTTCCTTTTTCGGACAGATCTATAAGTAGCGGAAAAAAAAGATTAGTGAAATGATTCATTATTGGATACTCAACAGGTGAACAACCAACTACAAGTAGCCAATTGTCATGCACAGCAGCATGTTAGGTTTTTCTATAAATAGGGTAGACACCCACCAGGTTCCGCAGTCCCAGTTGCTCTGATTCTCTTCAAAACAACAAATAACTAGAATGCCAATTGACCTTGAATTTGATAAGAACCATATTTGGCATCAATATTCGTCACTCACGAATCCAATCCCGACATACCCTATTGAAAAGACCTCAGGAGCCATCATATCATTAGAAGATGGAACGGAATTAGTAGATGGTATGAGTTCTTGGTGGTGTCAAATTCATGGTGGTTGTCATCCAGAATTAAATCAAGCTATTTATGATCAAGTTCCAAAATTTACACATTTTATGTTTGCTGGCATTTCTCACAAACCAGCTACTGAATTATCCAAAAAATTGATTGATATTACTCCAAAGGAATTAGACAGTGTTTTCTATGTTGAATCTGGTTCAGTTGCCGTGGAGGTTGGATTAAAATTAGCACATCTATATTGGCAAGGTAAAAAGCAATTAGGCACGAATCAGTTCTCAAAGAATAAATTCTTGACAATAAATTATGGATATCATGGTGACACGTTTGGTGCTATGTCAGTTTGTGATCCTGTTAATTCCATGCATAAAACTTATAGTGGATATCTCACACAAAATTATTTCGTTGATGCACCACGTACAAAATTTGGTGATGTTTGGGATCCGCAAGATATTCAACCTTTTCAAGAAACATTAAGTGCCAATCATGAACGTATTGCAGGTGTTATTTTGGAGCCGATTGTGCAAGGTGCCGGTGGAATGAGAATATACCATCCTGAATATTTGAGGAAAGTTCGAGAACTTTGTGATAAATATGATGTTTTATTAATTCTGGATGAGATAGCCACAGGTTTTGGGCGCACTGGTAAATTATTTGCACATCAGCATTCTAATGTTGTACCTGATATCTTGCTCTTAGGTAAAGGTTTAACAGGTGGCTATTTGCCATTATCCGCAGTATTGATGACTAGAGATGTATCAACAAACGTTTGTGAAAGTCCAGCGAAAAGATTTTATCATGGTCCAACATATATGGCAAACGCTTTGGCATGTTCAGTTGCCAACAAATCTTTAGAAATTCTATCAAGAGGACAATGGAAAGATCAAGTCAAAGAAATTGAATCCTTATTCAAACTTGAACTGTTTGATAAGATTAGAGAATCAAAGAAACTGTCGTCATTTGTTGAGGATCTTCGAGGAATTGGAGCATTAGCGGTGATCCAATTAATCAAACCTTTTGAAACTGAATTCTTGCAGAAGAAATTTATTGAGTTTGGAGTGTGGGTTAGACCTTTTGGCAAATTAATTTATTTGATGCCACCATTTATCATTTCTAAAGAGCAACAGTTGAAGCTTTGTAAGGCGACTTTGCATGTTATAAATGGATTAGAACCCCTTTAAGTTTTTAATTCAATGGCTGTTTCTGCCTCAATAGTTTATATCATATATATACGTACGAAGGTTGAAGAAATTGGATGCGTAAATAAAGATGAACCTAGAGACTTCATTGGCATTGTGGATTAATGTTCCGAGCTTGAAACCGTTTAAACCCATTCAATTTTACGCAAGCCTGTTTGACACCACACCGAATCATCCGTAAATGCGACGCGATTTATATAAGAATTTCATTATTTTTAACAGATTTAAGACTAATTCAAATGTCACGCTGTGGTACAATACCTGGTTTACACCTTCCTTCGAAGCTTGCCAAAGCATGTAGTTACTTGTATATAGCGTGCAACCACATTACAACTGGTCGTTCATACTGACCGATTTGTTTACTGGTAATGTTACTAAACAGATATATGACGATCTCTGGTTATATGAAACGAGCAGAAATACAAGACCTCAAGCTACAAAAGTCGATTTCTTGTATATGTTCAATACCAGGTCCAAATGTTTTGATTGCCACAGCTCTCAACTAGCATTCAGCAAGGTGTGTTTTGTACTTTATTGGTTGAAACGTGAGCTATTGGTGGTTTGTCTGCAACACTCTGCGATCTGGAGTTCCTCCGACTCAGGTCCAGCTTTGAATAACCTGAGATAACCTTCACCAGCTTACAAAAATGCCCTTGAAACTACATGATCCCTGTTCTCGAGACTCAACATACCTAAACAGGACACACAAGAATCGAACCTCCAACACTTATTGAACCGTCAAGTGTCAAGAACTTCGAAAATGGCTCCCACGATCGCCCATCGCATGCGCCAGAAACTGCTCGGGCCCTTGTCTGACTTGTTCTGACAACTGCAACACACCGCACCGCGCATCTGCTGCAATCCATCAATTGGTTCCATCAACACTCGAGGAAACATTCATCAATAGAGACTCGAGAGTGCTCAGAAGCTCTGAAGCTCAGAAGCACTGGGAAAGCTCACCTCAGCTCGGTCCAAATTGATGCCATCCCTTCTTAAGATCAGAAGCACAGACATACCTTGCAAATTCCCAACAGATGCGGAATCTTAGGTTGATCTACGGCCAGAACTGCACCTGTGCCCACTAAAATCATCAATTCTATGCTATAAGATCCAAGCACAAATGTGCCTATGAACCCTGGATATAGAATCATCCTGCTTCATTATCCCAGCCTTACCAGGCATGTCTGAGAGTACGAAGTCATTATATGCACAGATCTCAATGCTTGATACCTCAATCCACCCAGGTGCAGCCCTTCCATTCCTTATGGACTTACCAACATATCTCCAATTGGGATCATGTATATATAGACAGATATATCTTTGTGAAGAATTTGTTCCACATCATTCTTATATCTAACTTCTTGATAGATTTGAATCTCAACGCCTTGTTCTTCACATTCAATCGTTAAATACACCAGGGAAAGGTTGAAACAAAGGGAAACTTCTCTCCATAAAGTAAACATAAACGTACAAATATTTAACTCTAATTAACCAAGGAAGACCTTTATTCAAGAGCAGAACAACTTTACCCAATTAAATAACATATTAAACATATTTAAGATGGTTGACGGTCCAAACAAAGATTTGGAAAACCTGGAGCGTATGATGTACTGGAAAACAACATTGAAGGCATGGTCTTGCTTCATCGTTGGTACAAAGCTTGATGAGGCTGTTGAGAAAGATGTCATTTTGAAAGCAGTCCATAAATTGTTCACGTTGAGAGTTCAATTACGTCTAAATGTGTTTCAATATCCTAAAAAACGTTTTGTGACTGAAGAGATCGAAGGCTGGTCTGATGATTTTGTTGATTTTGTTGAAATTCCTGAAGAGTCATTTGATCTTATAAAAGCTTTGAAACAACAACATTCAAGATATTTTGAGTTGGGTGTTCAAAAACCATTATGGAAATTGGTTGTTTTAAATCAACAATGGTTATTAATCCTATGTGATCATACCTTATATGATGGTAATACAGCAGCATATATTGTGGAAGATTTAGTAACAGTGATGAACGATTATGATTTACCAATAGATAAATTACCAGATATTGAATATTATCACAAATTATTGAAACCAAAATTAAGCCATACAATTAAAACTGTTATTCAAACATTTGCACCAAAATGGGCATTGCCTTTAGTCAATTTGATTTATAGCCCAGCTTCCGAATACGAGATTGGTAAATTAGATGACTGGGGTGTTCCAAATAAGATAGAAAGAACAACAAACAAATTGAAGCATTTGATCACAATAACAAATGAAGAATTTGGAAAAATAAAGAAACTAACCAAATCTCATGGTGTTAATTTCACTGCATTTTGGGCTTATGTAAATGTTTTAGCTGTTGCTCAATTAGGGAAATCTGCTGTCGATTTATCCATTCCATTTAATATGAGAACAAGTTTATTGCCACCTGAATATTTAAGACATTATGGATTATTAGTATCCCATGTTACTTTGAATGTTCATACAAAAGTTGATCATGATTCTATTGATTGGGATTTTGTTAGATTTTTGAATGGGTCAGTTGCTAAAAAATATCAAGTTAAACAAACACAGATGCTTGGAATGATTAAATATGTCAGTGCTAAGGGATTAATTGTTGATGCTTTAAAACATTCAAGGAAAGGTGGGTTGGAAGTTTCAAACTTGGGGCTGAGGGCTGACACATATAATCAATGGACAAAATATACCCCTGAAGAATTCGTTTTCTCTTTACCAAACGATTTATCAGGTTATAACGTTTCAAATGGTGTTATTTCAAGTGCAACTAAAACAACAATCATATTGGATGGTGTTCCAGAATTTGCGGATCAATTTGAACAATATACTCATAATGTTGAAACTATTCTTAAAAACGCAATCAATGGGTATTATACTTGAATTAAAAAGAATTAAAAAATTATCATATAACTAATTCCCACTATTAAGTAAATCAGCAGCACTGGTGCTTGTGTCCCTTCTAGTTCCATCTTGGATGGATCAGAAATGTTTACCTGATTGGGAAAGATTGTGGTGTTCCATCTCTTTTAACAACTTTATGTCGTACTTTAAAACCATGAAGAATAATTCTCAAAAGACCCTTTCAAGTTATTTAACATGTGAATATAGGCTTTAATACATATTATTATCTATGAATGTTGATGTGGTAGTGCTTAAAGAAGTTCGCTTAAGTTCGCATAACAACAGCAAAGACCATCTGAAATACCAAACCCAAAAGCGCGGAACTCGCACATATTTTCACCGGTTTCATCTGATATTATAAACTTAAAAGTATATTCAACCGTGGAACACTCGAACAACTTTGACAACTTTGCAATATAACTACTTAGCAATATCTAGAAGATTGATGTGCTTTGATATTTGACGGTATCAATCACTTTTAAAGTTCACCGGAGACAAACTTTACTATCATGGATTCTTTGATTCTCGAAGGTTGAAACAGAACTAAAGTTTCAAAGAAGCACATACCTCATCTGTTCTACTGTTTAAATAATAGCTATGTCTAGTGCTTCTATATAATTTTACACTAACCTCGGACACTTATGCAATGCTCTTAAACGTGTAAAGTACTGACAGATTTTGACTTCATCTAGCACCCTTCGTAATACTTTTCCTTTTTTAACGTATATCAATTTCAGGAACATGTAATTTACTACACTTCCATATGCATTTATTATTATGTGCAATTTTTTTTTGCTAATTCAAATATATAAAAGACGATGTCCTACAACCCAAATGTGCTTTTGTCTCAGCTTGTATCTGTGGTCATAAATGTGATACAATTAAGGGAACAATTTAGCATTATATCATGGTACAAGGAGCAAATGAAGAATTATGGCATCTGGAGAGAATGAATCACCATAAAAACCAACTAAAAGTTTGGTCTTGCTTCACCATTGGTTGTAAATTGAATAAACCAATTGAAAAAGATGATCTTTTGAAAGGTATCCATAAGCTGTATTGTAACAGAATCAAGTTACGTTTGAACGTCTTCAAGCAATCAAATGGGAAGCTTTTAACAGGGGAAATTGGTGAATGGCAGGATTCTTTTGTTGATTTCCTTTATGCTGAGGAAGATACATTAGACTTGGCAAAGATCATGAATCATCAACATAGCCGTGTTTTTTCATTTGACGTTCAAGAACCTTTATGGAAACTAGTTGTGGTAAATCAAGAATGGTTATTATTTATCTGTGATCACACTCTGTATGATGGTAGCACTGTCACTTTTATGAACGAAGAGCTCCTTGTTGTATTGAATGGTTATTCTATCGCACCTGATGTTAAAGTTGATTTTAAACATTATGATCGTTTAATCAGACCAGCCTATCTCCATACCTTACAAAAAATTTTGGAGACATTTTCCCCAGATTGGATGAAACCTCTTGTGAGACATTGTTATAAACCTAAAACAAAATATGAAGGAACTAATCGGGGATGGGTCTTGAATACAAATAAAAAATTGACCCATCAAACTTTCAAACATATCATTAGCATTGATTCCAAACAGTTCGCACAATTGAAGAATGTTCTGAAAGAACAAGATGTCCAATTTACTAGTTTTTGGATTTATTTGAATATTGTTGCCTTATCCTTGTTGAGAAAAGAAAACATTAATATTTCTATCCCTTTCAATTTGAGAGGCTTATTGCCTAAAGAGTATGAAACTTATTATGGTCTTTTAATCTCTCATGTTCAAATGAACTGTAAACCAATAACAAATATCAAAGATATTGATTGGGACTATGTTAGATATATCAATTCAGTATTCGCAAAAATAAAGTTGAAAAAAGCTGCCCAAATTATCGGAATGTTAAAATACGTTAGCTCAAGAGATCTTGTTGTTTCCTGTATTCCTCAACCAAGAACTGGTGTTTTGGAAGTTTCAAACTTGGGTTTAAGAAAACCTGGTAAAGAGGGAAAGTATGGGATTGATGAATTCATCTTTTCTCAACCGAATGATATAACTGGCTATTATATCTCTAACAGTGTTATTTCGAGTACCAAGAAGACAAACATCACTTTAGATGGTGTACCAGAGTTTGGTGTCTATTTTAAAGACTTCGTACGTAACCTTGAATCACTACTTCACAACTCAATAAATGGACTTTATGATCATTAAACAAGGCACAAAACAATGAAACATACATAATAAAAACAAACATGACAGCCATAACCAACACCACTATTGAAAGAAAAACACAAACACTACACTTTTTTTTTTTCCAATGAAACTTTTTCCAACATTCTTTTTTGTTCTTGTCTTTTTCTCTGCCTTCAATTCACAAGTCGTTTCCTTAAAACACCGTTCTCCTTTGTTTTTTGAGCTGTATGAATATTCAAATGATAATTGAAGAACTTTATGTAGATTATATCTTGGGACCAGCATTTGAGCTTCCCAATGGAAATTCAAAAATTGAGATACCGCCATTCAAATAGTTTAGTTTATAATCTGAAGAATCATTAACGTATTTGTTGTGTGGAATTAATTGACCACCAATAACAAACACTTTTGAGTTTGATTGAGTCACAGTAGCTCCAATATTACCAAAAGATGCTAAACTTATACTCGTTCCAATTAATGGGAAAATGCCATGGAAATATTTAACTAAAGACCACGAATTTGTTGTCAAGTTCAAAATAAACAGCCTTTGATAATTATCATTTTTAACTTTCTCGATATCTTCCTTGCCCTTTATTGATGCAACTATGGGGGATATATCAGGAATATAATCATTATTTTGGTTGTTATCAATATCATCAAAATCTGAAGGGATTGCACCACCAATAACATAAATACATTTATCGATTAAGATTGCACGATGACCAGCTCTTTTCAATTGGCATTGATAGACAGTTTCCTGTGGAACTGGACTTTGATCATAGTGATGGAAATAAGTTGGCAGTGTACTCCAAGTTTCCTCATCAAAATCAAAGACCCAACAATCACCAAATAATTCATACCCATCAGTACCACCGTGGACCACTAATTTTAAATCCATTGAAGTTTCCTCAATAGCAGCAGGCCTGTTATTACTTGATGTTGAGTTTGATGATAAAACAGAAGATGCAGGTGATGATGGTCTTGCAATTCCAATTCTATTTGGATTGTGCACTTTTTTATGAGTTGAAAAATTCCTTGGGCTACGAATTATACTTGAATCATAAATTTCAGCGCTATGGAATGCCCTTGCCAATGGGATTAAGTTATCATCAATTGGACCTGGTATTGGAGTTGCCAATACGCTTTCACCAAATTTGACGTAATCATGTTTCCCTTTATAAATTATGGATAGTTCAACTTTCCATAAATCTCTAATTGTTTTGAAGTATCCAGGTCGATTTGAATCTTCTCTGAACCCACCCATGATGAACACAGTGGCCGCTATATTAGTTGCCGCGCTTCCTGGTTCAACTTTTAAGTGCTTTGATAAATTGACAGAAGATGATGAATGACCAAATCTTGGAACAGTTAATGGATATCTTGTAATCATATTTGGATGAGCAATTAGTTCGAATTTGATGAATTTCAAGCTAACAACATCTAAAACATAGCCACTGTTATTCAATTTAACGCTTTTTTCAATGTAAAACTTCTTTGAATCTGTCTCATACTGAACGTTATCAATGATTTCAAATCCGCCATAATAAAAGATATGCCTATTTGTGATTTTGCTTGCAGACATTGCCAATAATGGAGGTGGGATATCACCAGATATCTTTGGTTTAGAAACGAGGCTTGTTTCAGTAGAGACAAAAAAAAGATCTTGATTTGGTATAACACTTGGATGACTTAATAAATTTGAATTTATTGGTTTGGGTAAATTAAGTCCATTAACAATGACAAAATCATCAAAGTCGTTCAAGGTGTTGTTATCTCTAACTAAAGTTGTAGCGCCCCCTAATAGATATATATAACCATTAACTTCGCAAGAAGTATGATAAATCAATGGCGGTAAAGGATTAGGGCCAATGATTTTTGGTAAGTGCAAATAGTTCAAGAATTTTGCTTCATCAAACGCTTCAAAAGAAGATAATTCAGAAGCTGGTACTTCTGGTGGTATATTGACACCATTTTGGTGTAATTTCTCGATAATTGGGCCTGTGTGAGCAAAAGGTGTCCAAATCTTGTGGTTTGCAATATATTTCCCTGCATAATCTTTAAGAATTGAAATCTTGTTGTATTCATAGGCACGAGACGTTATAGGATTAGAACTTGAATCTTTAAATTGATCTTCCTCTTGTTCGTCATCATCATCGTCGTCATCATCACTGGTGCTATCATCACTATACTCATCATTTAGCCCTATTTGGTCCACACCATTCTCTAATTGATTTATATCTTGACGAGTCCTCAGCAAGTTTAAATAGTAATGCTTTAATTTTTTTTGTGGTGATATTTCTGCCAAACCGCTTTCCGCCTCACTCGAGTGATAGGTGATTGCAATATGTGGCAGCGTCATGGGCTTTCAACTGTAGCTGTTCTATAGTTGGAAATGAGCTCTGAGACCCTCAAAAGTTCGTTCAAAAAGCTTTTCCCATCTATTGTGATAAATGCCTCTGGCTGCAAAAAAAACACAAGGCCTTGAAAATTTCACGAAGTGCGTGCAGCAAAGGCATGGATCACGTAAGCATTTGTGGAGAATAGCTGCACCACTTACAATTGGATTCAAATAAGAAGAATAAATAGTGTGAGTTCTTTATATATGTAAATAAATAGTGTAATAAATAAGATAAATAATGTAATAAATAAGTGGTTCATTTCCTGTACCACATTCTTGTTGGTTTGGCAGCTAACATCTTTTTCTGTAGTCTGAAAACACCGTACATTAAGGCCTCAGCAGTAGGAGGACACCCTGGTACATAAACATCTACTGGAACAATTCGATCACATCCTCGAACAACAGAATAAGAATAATGATAATACCCACCACCGTTGGCACATGAGCCCATAGAGATGACCCATTTCGGATCGGCCATCTGATCATAAACTTGTCTTAATGCTGGGGCCATCTTATTTGTTAAAGTACCAGCAACAATCATGATATCAGATTGTCTTGGTGAAGCTCTAAAGATAATACCTAATCTATCTTGATCATATCTTGGAGTGGAAACATGCATCATTTCCACTGCACAACATGCCAACCCAAAAGTGACAGGCCAAAAGGATGACTTTCTAGCCCAATCAGCTATACCGTCTAGTGTAGTAAGAGCGTAATCCATGGCACTAGCAGGTTTAGGCATATTGGAATTCAATGGGAAATCAGTGGCTAGTTTTGAAGGGGTGACATCGCTTTTCGTAACAGCAGTTCTTGTTGGTGTGATCAGGGCAAGGGCCCTAACAGGTCTTGCCTGTTTGATGAGTTGACTCTTGATCATGTTTCAATGACAACTCTTCCCCTTTCAGTTATTTGTAAAACAGCTTCAAAGTTGTTGTTTTAATTTGCTTGATTGAATCTTTCTGAGTTTTCCTTCCCCTTTAGAAAGAAAGAAAGAAAAAAAAAAAAAAGAATCGCTGAGGTTCCGCGAATTAAATTATATACACTACAAATGTGTGATTAAAATATGGAAACTAGTGTACAATTACCTATACTGGTCTAATGATTAAGGGCGTTAAATATGAATAAACTGTATAATGCTATCTCTGGATGTTTACATGATCATCAACATTGGCATTGAGACTCGTCTTCTGTCTTGTTTTCTGTGGAGATATCAATCACTTTTATAATGTTAGTAATGAACTAAAGAAAGGTGGTAGGGAAAACTTACTCTCTGGTTGATTTTCTTTTGAATCTTCAAATTCTGGTAAGCTTTTAGCAATTTTTTTGAAAAGATTCTTAACATTATAACCCAATTTAGTTGAAGTTTCAATAAATATTGAACAATTTAAAGCCTTCGCTTTTTTTTCTCCATCCTCTATCGATACTTGTCTATTATCAACAAGATCGTTTTTATTACCCACTAGACATAAGACAACGTTTTCATTTCTTTCAGCTTTCACATCTTCAATCCATTTATCAACTAGTTCAAAGGATTTTCTTGATGTAATATCGTAAACTATAACAGCAACATGAGAATCTCTAATGTATGATGGAATTAACGATCTAAAACGTTCTTGTCCCGCAGTGTCCCATAGTTGTAATCTGACAGTCTTGTCATCCAAATACATGGTTTTACTTAAAAAATCAATCCCAATTGTGGCCTATAATTTTAAATACGTTAGATTTAACATACCCATAGATTATAACAGCAAACACTTACAGCGTAGTTATCATCAAATGTATCATACATGAATCTTGTGATCAATGAGGTTTTACCAACTGTGATGTCTTGTGTTAGTTTGGCTTCTAATATTCAAGATAAGTTGACCTCAGATCAGATCGTTGATCTTCGATACTTATCCATCGTCAACTCATATCAAGAGCGCTCAAAATATACTAACCTCCTTGTTCCCCTAGGAAAACTATCTTATATTTGCTTAGCGTATTGTTTGATTTGCTCATGGCTGTACTCTCCTCTATAGACTGAAGAAGAGACTCAATAATCAATAATACTAGTCTCAGGACGTGTGGATTTCGAAGTTCGTTTGTTGAAGTTTTGGGAAAAAACCAATTCTTGAGCGCGCTGAGTGGGCTTAGTCATCTACTACGAGGATGGTTTAAGAATTTATATTAAGAGCAGTTTGTTAATAAAGAGAAAGAGACGTGAAAAATCAATTAGCTTATTAGTGATTTTGTGTTGTTGTGACTGGTGTTGCTGCAGAAGTCACGTCATCCACAATGGTTTCGTTTGGTTTTGGTTCTGCTGATTCCGGTTGAATTCCAGTTGTTGAAGGAACATTAGTTTCCAAGTCATCCGTGGCTAAGTGTGTTGGAGTGGATAATCCAGTGACAGCCAAGATTGGTTTGTTGAAACTGATACCATTTTGACTAGTTGGTTTCCAAAACTCTGTTGTTGGAATTGATTTATATGAGGTTAAAGATAATGATAATAAAGAAACCAAGAAAAGAGCAAAATTGATGGCTGCAAATGCAATTGCAGCTTTTGATGCTCTACAGGCATCTGAATTATAAGTATAAGTGTACCATCCGTATCCAACGGTGGCTGAACAATGGTCTGGTCCATAGACAGCGGCAATTGCGATGAACGAAATGAACCAAATGAGAGTGATGAATAGTTCCAATACTAAAATAGCACCCAAGACCAAGATACCAGGGGAAACAAAGGTGAGTATTGTAAAGATGATCAAATATAGTAGAGTGAACACAGCAGAGAAGATTGTGAATCCCATAGAGCCACTGGTGGCGTATCTATTTAAGGAATCACCAGAGAGCGCTAAGACCAAGATTGTAACTAGGAATTGGGCACCACGGATGATGAGTCCAAAGAGATTATTGGAAAGGATCCCATAAGTTCTTATAGGCTTTGGCGCTGTGTATTGTTTCTCGTTAGCAATTGACATTGTTGTAGTTGAATGAAATTGAATTGGAAAGAGGAGTCAGAATCGACAAAAAGTCTCAGCTGTGTACTTTTTTTTGCTTATATATGTTTAAACCCCAGCAAAGAGGATCAGATTGAAAGTAATAATTATTGTGCAGCGTTTGGCTAGTTTAGAGTTGATACAATGACCACCTTCTGTATTTTGCGAGGCTGAACAGAGTGACACATTTCTCAAGCGACCACCAAGAGCTGGAATAGCCCTTCCATCTCCTTACTTGCAATGACTTTGTTCATAGCCAATACCATCTTCAACTGATCATCCTCTCTATCCAAATCTTCAGAGGCTTCTTTGCTCCTGTCAAGCAAATCTGAGATCTGTTTTAGTTGTTAAGGGTTTAAGCTCACTCGTAAAAAATATTATATAAACTTTAACTGAAGACAATTGCACATCACAAACAAAACGAATTGATGACGAGATTGAACACAACTAAGAGTGATCAAGTGTTCGATACAGGCAGGTGAGATTCAACATGTAGAAAGAACTATGATGCTCCTGTTAGTTGCATGGCATGTGTTGTCTTATTGTTCTCAAAGCTCAAATTATCAACAGATTTCACACCTCGGTTTGCAGGCGATCTTCAACTATTATTCAATAATAAAGATTCAAAACTGACCAATAAGATCAACTGACCTCTGCACTCTTTCATAAATTTGTAACTAAACCACATTCTCTCCAATTCAGTTATTCTTACTAGATATTTTTTCTGGTTTCCTATCCCACTCTTGGACAATCGGCCAAGATTTATCACCTACTCTTATCTCGCGTTCTTTTGAAAACACAACCATTTTAGTCAACTACAAGTATTCCCAACTTATCAAATCATTTATTCAATTAGACCAGCTAAAAGTTAATTCCAATGCCCTTTCAAGGCAAACATTTTCAAAAGAATTGTAATTAATGTGAAAAAAAAAAATAAAAAAGATTGACACATCATTTAACAACAAACAACACATCAACTCTATTTCAATTTTCAAAATCTAGAAGATGTTGCTTCAATTGATAATTTGAACTTTTATCACTTCTTGTATAGATATTGAAGAAAAACACAATTGAACCAATCAAATAAACAATGAAACTAAGAATTGAAAATACAATTGATGCCTTACCACATCTACATCCATCAGTTCTATTATTACCACCTTGTCTTGAACATTCATATCGTGGATAAATGATGGTAACCAAGATAAATGCAATCAACCATAAAACTGATAAAATTGAATCAAATATTATAACAAATCTTCTTAACGAAACGGCTCTTTTAAGGGTTTTCATAAAATAACTGGTTATATCAAATAAAACAATACCTTGATAAAGAAATGAAAGACATCCTAATACTAAAACAAACACCATTTTACCATCACTTCTATAAAAATACGTTACTGAAAGACCTGATAAAGTAACTGAACATGCTGATGCAAGAAATTCTATCCATCTAATTGTCCAAAGGAAAATATAATTATGAAGAAAACCTTGTTTTCTTATTAATGAACTTGAATTCATTATAGATTGTTGCTGTTGTTGTGGATATTTCTCAACATCATTATTCGAATAGCTATCTTCACTTCTGAATGATTCATCAACAACTTCTGTGATTGATTTAGAGTCTGTCATAATTTATTGGATCACCCTGTATGTATATGTAAATGGGATATGTATTAACTTCACTATATACAATAATCACAACTTCAAATTTAAAGGATTATCTAAATATAAATACTTTTTTGACGCGTTAAATGAAAAAGTTGTAATGAAACAAGGGGACCCTTCTAAAGTTCTATGAATTCAAATCCAGAACTCCAGAGGCTAAAGGAAAACTGAAAATCGTACCTGAGAGAAACGCGTCTCGCGGGATGAAATTCAACTTATCCCCGATCACATAAATTTAATTGACGAATAGTGTCAAGAAAAAGCCGCCAAAAAACTTAAAAAAAGTGTTCAAATGTGTAGGTTGATGGTGGGTACTTCTGCTATCAAATGTTCGTTGTAGTGGAACATTCTAGAGACTGTTTAATCGAGTTTTAGGATATTCTAATGTCTCACATGGATCGTCCCGCGTAGTAACGTGAAAACCATTTTAGACGTCGCTTAAATTCGAAATTAATTAACAGCCATTTTAAAATTGGCAAGAATTAGATCATTTTACAACAATATATGTAGTACATCGAGACATTCACTCAATCTATACTAACAAAATATTATAATGAAGCATTTGCAACTTCAAAATATAGTTAATTATATAAATTTTTAATAAATTAATAAATTTAATTACAAAATTCACGATTTTTCAAATTTAAAAACTTTTTTGTAGCTATATTATACTAAAGTATAACTTCATTTATTGAAAATTTTTAATTTTCATGACGTTTAAAATTTCATATATATTTATGATGAAGCTTGAATAATTGTTGTCTATAAACCTTCCAAATACTGATCACTTGAGCCAACAAACAAAGGCACAAATTTCTTCTCTTGGTTTCGTTTTAATTGTCCTCTTTATTAGATAGTGTCCTTACCACCCCCAAATTGTCATATATGTATTCACGAAGATTTCACTTTTGACAATAAATGTTTCATTTGGATTGGATTTATTGATGACTAGTGTGAACCAGTTACTCTATTTGATAGCGGTGCTGAGGCTTTATTGGCAGGGAAAGGAACCGTCTTGGCTGTGAGTCTGTCAATTTCGGCGAGTGAGTGGAAAACTTGGCTAACGTCGTACTCGGTGACAACTATACGCAATATATATTATTCACTGGAGCATTTGCTCACCAATTTGCTGGAATGCGTGGATTTTGTGGGATAGACAATCATGATACACTATCATTTGCGCTCGGAGTCTAGCACCACTATCCAGCGGCATCAATTCTAGTCACTTCACAATAATATTGAAATTCCTTCATGAAAGACCTATCGTGGTTTAACTTTGCGTGGTTCACATTATGCTTATCTGGTCATCTTCTAGTCTTACTTAAGTTCTCATAGATTCAATCTCCCATATAATACACACTTAAATATTTTCATATCTTTCAAAATTTAGGCCTGAATTCACATATAAAAAAATAACGATGCTTGAATATATTCAGTAATTCAAGTAGCTCTGTAAAGCATTTTTTTTGTCCAGTGTATCGTAGTAGAATTATTCTAGGCAACCCCCAAGCACTACTAATTCCACCAAGTCCTGCTCATCATCTAAAATTATCTGTAAAGAACCCTATATATAAATATCACCTACAGTTCGCTAAAAGATTGTAATAAAATATATCAATTCCCGTTATTTGAGCACATGCTTGTATCTTAACATTCCAGCTGGATGAATCAGATTTATTTTATGATAGCTTTTAACCTTCAAATTACAGTGCCAAATGGCCAATCAAATAAAGTAGCTTTAAGCAACTCTTCAAAACATGTATACCAATCAATTCCTGGTCTACAGATCTTTAAGCTAATTTCTACCTTGCCAGTGGTGATTCTGCCCAAAAGAGATGATCTTCCTATCGCTACGAATAGCAAATGGACAATTGGTTTGTGAGAAGCCTATTGATTACGTATTTGATTCCACTAACGGTCAACATTATTAACGAACACTATAATTTTCAACCTCACTACTTTATTGTCCTATAATGTATGCAATTTAACGGTTCTTTATAACACTGGGGAATGACGTATTTTCGCGGGTTGCCCAGTGCGGAACGTTTGCAGCCAGCTTAAAATTAATTTCTCAGATAACGAAAAAAGCAGTTGTCGACTGCTTCTGCTTGGGAGCTGTTAAAGATGACCGAAAACTGACAAAGATACTTTTCCATATCTTGATTATACCATTCTTACATACCCATTTCAATTTGAGGCTTTTCCAATTGAATGCTTTAATTCTCTTCCGGCTCGCTTTTGCCAGTGTTTTTTTCCGGATTTGTTGACCAATTTCCCCAATCGGTCCGGGCGCATCCCAAAGCGGTAATTCTGGCCACGGCCAGCACCAATCTCGCTTTTTTTAATAACTTTCATTGGCTTCGGATTGAGAGGATAATTTCGTTTTCTATGGGAAAACCCAGAAAAAGCACTGTGAAGGAAAAAAAACCAGCTGTGGAAAACATCAAAACAATTTTACTTTTCTTTATTCTTTATTCAACTTTACAATTCGTTTGGGAATCGTGGAAAGGAATCAATCTAATAGCTCATAATGAAGGTCTCAAGTATTGTTCTAGGTGCCATCGGTGCTGTCGCTTTCGCCAACGCTGCTGAAGAAGTTATTGGTGCTGAAACTTCAACCTCTACCCATAAATATGGTAGATTTGATAAGACTAAAGCTTCCTCAACTGAAACGGAAACTGGTACTCATAAATGGGGCAGATTTGATAAAACCAAAGCTTCATCAACTGAAACTGAAACTGGTACCCATAAATGGGGGAGATTTGATAAGACTAAAGCTTCTTCAACTGAAACCGAAACTGGTACCCATAAATATGGTAGATTTGATAAAACTAAGGCCTCTTCCACTTCAAGTGAAACTGGTACTCATAAATGGGGTAGATTCGATAAGACTAAAGCTTCTTCCACTTCAAGCGAAACTGGTACTCATAAATGGGGTAGATTTGATAAGACTAAAGCCTCCACTGATGTCAACAAGGCCGCTTCAGTTAATGGTGGTAGTGTTTATGGTGCTGGTGTCGGTTCAGTCATTGTTGCTGGTCTTGCCTTATTGTTATGAATTAACAATTAAAAGATCAAAGCCTGGATCAATTTCATTTAATTTTACTTAATATACCATACAAATTACCTTCAAAATTATTATACCAGAACCTAAACTATGTTTTCAGCAACTTAGTCTAAGGACAAACCAATCCATCAATCATCATTTCACTTTATCAATCACTTTTATCTATATCTCTTATTTTGTTGAATTGTGTAAGGCACAGTTTCTCAAACTTTTAACTTATGTTGACATTTTTTTCATTCAGATTCAAAACACAGTTTTTAATATGGTACGGGTATATAATCATTTGATATCTAAAGCCCAAAGAAAATTTCACAATATTATAGAGAAAGGGAATAGTTTAAAACTTTATTAATATCATATCGAGTCAAGTGATCATGTTTTATTTTTTAATTTATAATAACATATCGTTAAATAACGAAGTTTGTTTTCAAAAGTTTACAACGTAGATATAATTTTTAATGATACATATAAGAACTGAAACTGAAAAACACTAAATTTAAAACACTAACTAACCAAATAAATCATCTCCATCTAAATTTTTCTCTTTGAATTTTAACCCTATTCTATCTAATAAATTTGAAGATTTTGTAGATTCCTCAACATCTGAGGATTTGGATCCAGATTCATTCAACCCTATTCTTGATGATAATGACCCACTATTGAGCACTGTACTGGACTCATCGATGTCAATGGATCCATCATCATTATAATCATTCTCTCGTATATCCTCACTATTCGACTTTCTCTTTGAAATACTAGAGGCTTTGTCAGGAAATAAGTCAAGGCCATCGTCTTCTTCTTCTCTAGTTCTTCTGAAAACAACTGGTTCCCTTTCACGATAATCATCTCTACCAGATCTTTTACCCCTTTTTGGCCTTCCTTTTTCAAATTCATGCTTTGGTGGATTATAAAGATAATATCTTGAATATGCTGCAGCATTTTTAACTTTTTTATCACTAAGGTTACTTATTCTCAAAGTTAACAAAACGTCCGGTTTATCGGATTGGAACTTTTGAGCTTCTCTTTCTTCATTGGGTTGTAATTCAAGTTCAGTATTTAATGTTAATTTAGTTAAAGCCTCAGTAGCATCTTCATCAGATTCGAAAACAACATTCACTATTACAAACCATTCATTAGTTGTGCATCTTGAATAACTTAGATTTCGTTACTTACACGAAGTATCATTAATCCATTCTATTTTGAAATCAGAATCAACATATCTTTTAACATATTTCTTTATTTCATCAGTGGATAAATTATCAACACCATGAACCCAAATTGAGTTTGGTCTTAAAACACTCTCTGTTGAAGACTGGAAACACACACAATAGTTAATACACGCCATAATGTACTGATATAAACAGAGGTATACCCACGTCAATCTCCATAGACTCCATTATCTCTATGCTTGATGTATATCAAGTTATTAGCTCCTTCCTTTCAGTTGATATCTAGCTCAGGTTTTCCGGGTTTGGGTAATTTTCACTTTTTTTCTCGGGTTTGGAATTTGAAAGCTTCAATTTTAATGAATAGTCTCCATCTACTCTACAAAAGTTTATGAAATGCTATAAATATATATTTTGTAAGTTCGTAAAATAAATAGATAAATATTGAATAAATAATAAAGAAAGAAGGATTGGTCATTTTCCAAAATATCTCCCATGATTAACACCAGAATTATGTTCTGCAATTCCCCAAATTCTATCCATCTTTAATCCTCCTACATCATCAACAATATAAAATTGATCATCATCTGTTTTCCAATTGACAAATCCATACCTTTTGTTGGTTAATTTTAAATCTTGAACTTTTATCAATCTATGATAATAAGATCTTCCTGTCCATGATATTTTTTCAGCAACTAAAGTTTCATCAGTGGTTAAAGTTTCCAAAGTTTGAGGTTTTGAAGTATCATATAACCTAAATATTCTAGAAACATAATGCTGTGTAAAATAATTGGCCAATGGGATTGGTAATAATGTGAATGCAGAAACAATATAGCTCATTTCTGAAGTGAATAATGTGGTATTCCCCATCAAATGTGTTACATAAATCCCTACAGCACCAATCGCTAAGGAAACACGCTTCATAGTAGCCAATTGTTTGGCAGATTCATTCTCATACATCGGTTCATACCCTAGTCTATACTTCGGGTCTATTGGTATAGATTTGACCGTACCTGGTTCTCTAATCTTGACAATTGCATGAGAAGGAGTCGATGAAGTGGTCTCTGAGGATGATGCAGCACTGGCAGCATTGGAAAGGAAAGAGGAAGAGTGTAACGATCTTACCCCAAACCTTATAGGATCCAGTCTCAATCTTAACATCGTTGTTTTCATGGTCCACAAATCAACAGAACAATTCTGCAAATGTATATGGGGGTCTTCCTCTCTTTTGTAGAATCTCCATACAAAAGCCAGACTCTACTGTCATTTCGTTGTGGGTTAATTGTTTCCTTGGTTTCCTATATTTATTTTCATTACCCTAACAATTCTTGCCGTATTGGGATAACTTCCCGATTGGGCTAATTAGCTGAGATTTTCCAAAACAAAACAGTGGGAAGAAAAAAAAATATATGATGGCTCTTTTTCTCTACTTGAAACAAAACTTTTGAGGAAAAACTGATCTTATAATCAATCAATACTTATTGTTTGACTCAATTGTTCGTTATACTCAATCTAACAGAGGTCTCCTATTAAGATAAATAAGCCAAGATGGATTCAGACTCAACAAATAAGTATATCCCAGATCACCGTCGTACAAATTTCAAAAATAAAGGTAGATTCAACCCTGATGAATTACGTCGTCGTCGTGAAACTCAAAGTGTTGAACTAAGAAAAGCTAAAAGAGATGAAACTCTAGCTAAAAGAAGAAACTTCAACATCAACACTGAAGACTCAGATGATGAAGATGATGTTACCAAAAAAGATGATGATTCTTCATTTTTAAATCAACTACAACAAGAACTACCAAGAATGATGGAACAAATTCATTCAGATGTTTTCGATTCTCAATTGGCTTCCACTGTCAAATTTAGACAAATTCTGTCAAGAGAACGTAATCCACCAATCGATTTAGTTATCCAATCAGGTGTCGTTCCAAGATTGGTCTTCTTTATGAAGGACCAACCAGAAATGTTACAACTAGAAGCTGCTTGGGCTTTAACAAATATTGCCTCCGGTACTTCTGAACAAACAAGATATGTTGTTGAAGCTGGCGCCGTTCCATCTTTTGTTCAACTGCTGTATTCATCCTCTTTAGAAGTTAAAGAGCAAGCTATTTGGGCTTTAGGTAACGTTGCTGGTGATTCTGCTCAATATAGAGACTATGTCTTATCATGTAACGCCATGGAACCGGTTTTATCATTATTCAACACAACCAAAATGTCTCTTGTCAGAACTGCCACTTGGACGTTATCAAACTTGTGTAGAGGTAAAACTCCTCAACCAGATTGGACTGTTGTTGCTCAAGCTTTACCAACTTTAGCTAAATTAATTTACTCTGTTGATGTTGAAACTTTAATCGATGCTTGTTGGGCAATTTCTTATTTATCAGATGGCCCAGCTGAAGCTATTCAAGCTGTTGTTGATGCTAGAATTCCAAAAAGATTGGTTGAACTATTAGGCCATGAAACTACTCTGGTTCAAACCCCAGCTCTAAGAGCTGTTGGTAACATCGTTACTGGTAACGATTTACAAACTCAAATTGTCATCAATGCCGGTGTTCTACCTGCCTTATTACCTTTGTTATCATCTCAAAAGGAATCAATCAGAAAAGAAGCCGCTTGGACTATTTCAAACATCACTGCTGGTAACTCAGAACAAATTCAAGCTGTTATAGATGCCAATTTAATCCCACCTTTAATTAGATTATTGGAAAGTGCTGATTATAAAACAAAAAAAGAAGCATGTTGGGCAATTTCAAACGCTTCTTCTGGTGGTTTAACAAAACCGGAAATCATTCGTTACTTGGTCAGTCAAGGCTGTATTAAACCTTTATGTGATTTGTTAGCAGTTGCTGATAATAAAATTATTGAAGTTACTTTAGATGCCTTGGAAAATATCTTGAAAATGGGTGAATTAGATAAGGACACTAGAGGTTTACCAGAAAATGAAAATGCTATTTATATTGAAGAATGTGGTGGTATGGAAAAAATTTATGATTGTCAAAATAATGAAAATTCTAAAATTTATGAAAAAGCTTATCAAATCGTTGATAAATATTTCGCTGCCGAAGATGAATTAGATGATACTGGATTAGCCCCAGAACAAGCCGGTAACACTTTTGCATTTAACACTGGTGAACAAACAAACTTCCAATTTTAAAGATACCCATTTTAATTGATTCCCATCTCATTTTGTTTGATTACTTTTTTTATTCTCCCTGTCTTATTCATCTTTTATACTTTCCCATTTCAGTCTCCCTCATTTTAATGATCTTACATTTTTTAAGTTCCCATTTACATCATTCTCTTTGTTCATAGCTTTTGTCATTTCCCATCTTTCATCATCTCTCTCTTTTCTGATTCCATTTTTACTCATCCCATCTTCTTTTATATCTATTTTTATTATTAACATCCATTTTCTAATTTAATCTCATGAATTTTTCTGCTTAACTTGTCATTTCCATTTTCATTTCCTTATCTTTACACTCACTCTGTCTTGATATTCTAAGAATAATGCAGGTTTTGCATTTCATTTTTACTTTTAATGATCGAAGCTCTTGGTATTTAACAAATACGTCTGTTTTATATTTGTGGCCTCTTTCATATCATACCTTTTACCTTTCCTCATCTATTGATTTATTGGTTGTGAAAAAGGATTGGGGTTTTATTTTTCATCATTTTACTTGGTTTTTGAGCATCCAGACATATACATTAAGTGCTCAAACTCCTCTCTCACATATAATTACATGTCGCAGTTTTCAGATTACTTTTCACTCTATTGTTTGACTGAAATGTGACTGAATCTAATGATTATGATCTTCTCCGCATATATGAAGTTAGAATGTATCGTAGCTGTAGGCTCTAGTCTTCAGGTTGGATAGCCATACTAAAACTGCCCTTACCGAAATGTTTGTTGGTGAGGCAACGCGCCTGAACTTCCAAAAAGTTTAGACAAAAGATATAAACATTAAATATAAAGATGAATTAGAAGCTGTTTACGAACGACTTTAGTATTGTTCAAGGTCCAAGATCAAATCATAGTATGGAAGAAAGTTCCAGCCGGAGTGATTTCGATCTGAACGGGAAATTACGGTTGGTTAGTAACAGAGAAAGAATTTTGGAACTACACAGAAGACTCCATAATGAGAAGACAAATGAAAGCGTGATAGATCTAGAAGAACAACCTCAGCCATACACAAAGCCACCAAGAATACGAAGATCTGACGTTAGAAAATATCTAGGAGAACCATTGCCTTTACCATATTTGACCAGTCCAAGAGATCGAAATGTAAAGAATGCGGCTAATGATTCAGTTGACACCAAAGAGAGGATCCCAGCAAGAAAACCGTTTATTCCTCGAAGACCGCTTGGTCTCAGCAATAAAAATGGAGATCATTCTGGTGACGTTTATAAGAAAAACCTCAAAGAGTCATTAAAGAACTTCCAAAGAAGTACATCTAGTAATAAGAAATCTGTTGATAGAGTCGTTCAAACTGAAAATGACTATGGTCCAACAACTCCTAAGTCAATGAACTATCCAATTGAGAGCATTCATACGAGTCCGTTGTCATTTAGAGGTCCGCCGAATGCTGTGAAAATCGAAACTACTGCTGATAAGAACTTGATCCTTAACAGCTTCAGATTAAGAAATTCCTCCCTGACACCTGACAACAAAACAAAGCCAATAACCAAATTAGGACCTCCATTACATGTATCATCTGAAACAATACAAAGACCTGAGAAAAAAAAGAATAAAATCAATCTTAGTTTTTGCTCAATAATGGGAAGTCCCATCTTGTTGTCGTTTTTGATTGCTGTTATGTATTTTCAAGTCTATGGTAATGAACATATCAGAAGTATTCAAGGATACCTACAGAGAAGGACCTACTAGATCACGGAGAGATATCAGGAAACAAGATTTCATTCTATTGGTATTGAATTTCTATGGAATTCGGAACTATATATAAGGAGGTAGGAATAACAAAATAGAGATTAGGAGAGAGAAGAGGAAGAAGAAGTGCAAAGTCGCACCACATATGGACACTGTCCTTCAAAGGACCTAAAAATTGCTGTAATATACATTGTAATCATATCATTCGTCATAATCATTTGCAGGTGGTTTTCCTGATTCGCTTCTCATGTAGAGATCAACTATTGAGAATGTATGTTAGTAAGATGAGAAAAGATGATGTTTGAATAGATAGGGAACTCACTAGCAGTACTGAAAGCAGCAAAACCAGCACAACCAACAAAAGCTGCTTGCGGTCCTGCTTTGTATGAAAGACCACCACCGGTCAAACAACCAGCAGCAACACCGTTATATATATCATTTTTAGCACGTAACTAGAACGAACATTTGTTAGATCAATCTCATGATCAATAACTTTTTGTAAAATTTCAACTTACTGATTCAACACCACATTCGACACCTGCATAAATCATACCAATGTAACCAAAATTTTTCGCACTTGACCAAGCTCTTTTACCCATGTCTGTGAATTGTATTTTAACTTGTTGTTTCCAAGGTAAATCTGAGATATGACCCATTTGGCCACCACCTATCGGAACATCATAACTCATCTATGATATTGAACTAGTTAGTAAATAACTTAACATAAGAATGGAAGAAGACAATGACGTACACTGGCCATGAATAAACCGAACACACCACCTAAACCAAAACCAGTGACACCAGACATGGCTGCTTTACCTGGACACGAAGACATAAATTCAATCATTTGTCTAGCACCTTCTTCAGCTTGTTCTTCTTGAGTCATTTCAGAAAAATGCTTTTTAGGGCCGGCAGCGCCAGCATTTTCAAGCCCAAATCCTCTATAAGACATGGTAGCCCAAGATCAAAGAATGCTATTTCCTAGTGAGAGGTTTAGACAACTGAAATGTTCAAGGTCTATTTTATCATGATGATGGAGCTAACCACCCAAAAAAAAAAAAAGTAATATGCTGAAGACCCGCGAATTTACAATATCACTAGCATTAAAAGATGAGCTACAAATCTAAAATCAAGATTTCATATTAATTACCTGTTCAACTGTACGGTGATGAGTATATACATATCATGCAGCAGTTAGAGGTCTTGAACGGCCTTCCCTTTCTAATGGTGGAACATCAACATCTGGTGCCACAGCTAACGGTACGCTACCCATTAAACCTTTACTTTCAGCGAAGCAAGAAGATCTGGAATATAATGGATCTTCTTGATAATATTCATCTTTGATCGGATGTAGCAGGACAGTCTGGTTCTTGATTGTTAATACAGAGTTTGTTGGTACAGCAATCCAATCTCCTCTTTGGAATGTTAAAGGTTCGGATGCGACCATAATAACATCTTGACCACGATCTAGTCTTTCCATTCTATATTCACCAGGTTCATATTCAACGAAACTTGAACCTGAACTGAAATGTAAAGATGCGGCTTCTTCAGTCTTGGAAGTAATATATCTAGAAACGACAACCGAATGACCATCTGTCACTGCAAAATTCAATAATGATGGTTCTGAGGTTACATCTTTTGTCCATTCTCTAACATATGCAATAGTTTGTAACAAAGCTTTTCTTAAAGTGGCATGACCAAAGTCAGCAGCGTCCTTTGAAGGGTCACATCCCATTTTATCTAACGTATCTAAAAACAATGCAAAACAGCATTCACTATCTGTTGAGCCCTGCAAGTAAACGAAATATTCATCACTTATATGCTGTATCAGTCTTCTTTTAATCTTGTCAAACGCAGAAATACCACCATTATGCATGAACATTAATGAATGGTAAGTGAATGGATGACAATTCGTTTCTGATAATACACCATATGTTGAAGCTCTGACATGGGCAAATATCAAATTGGATTTAGTCTTCTCAGCCAATCTTTCTAAATTCATATTGTTCCAGGCCGGTGTAATAGCACGGAATACACATGGGCCATCTTCTAATTCTGGATCCAATGAGTAATATCCAAGTCCGAATCCATCACCATTCATAGGACGTCTAAAGGCCAATTGTTAGCTATCTCGTATTCATCTCATATGACTCGGAATCAATACTTACCTTTTGTCTAGCCGTAGTCTACTGTCAAAAGATTGTCTGTGGTGTCAGTTAGTATAAGCAGTCTACTGAGATTCTGTATTTGGAACATACTTTATGATTGAATGTGCCGGTCTTGTCAACAAATGTGACAATAATATTGGGTCTTTCCCTGTGGAAAATTGTCAGTTATCACTTCAAACTCAGCTCAAGCTCCCACTATAACTTACCTTTGAATATCAAAAATCTACACATGACTAGTCGGCAAAAGAATTTTCTTTAATGAGCCTTCAAATTAACTGGCTTGAAATAGATGGCGAACAAATAAGTCCATGAATTTGATAGAAAGCTCTTTCCTGTCATAATAATGATATAATAAGGAAATTTTGACGGAAGATCACGTGACTGGCACTTTTTGCGCAAAAAACCCAGGTGTTCCACTTTGGGAAATACGTTTCGCTCTCTTCCGCTTTTTTCGCCCTCGGCGTTTTCGGTGCGGAATTACCAAATACGGTAAGCGCGCTCCATCGCCAGGGAGCCGGTGAGCGCACGCCGCATACAGAAAATTTCACGTACTGTCAAAAATCAACAGAGACGAAAGATTTAAAGATGTAACGAGTTTGAAAGTCATTGTATTTTCTTTGATCCACGGATAAAAGTTGTGATTTAAGAAACTGGTTCAGGGCCGTTAAGATGAGTGCAAGCAATGCGGACTCCCAACAGAACCAGGTCCTAAACATAGAGAGACTGAGGAAACCTAGAAGAAAGCACAAGAACTCCAAGTTGGGTGAGTATTTCTCGTTCGATCGCTGGAGACATCCGGTAAAATGAACCGTCATTATATAGAGACATTTTTTTTCAAGACTTGAAACTAACTTGAATATTTGTTTTCAGGTTGTATTCAATGTAAAGAAAGGAGAATGAAATGTGATGAAGAACTCCCTCAATGTAAAAATTGCAGAATCCGTCAAGTAAAAGTGAGTATATTTGGATTTCTTCCGTGGGTTCTTAGACTCCAACTTCGGATCACAATTCTCAAAGTTATACAAAGAAGTATGATACTAATGTATTTCAAATCCTCAGATCCCATGCAGTTATTTATCGTTTTCAAAAGAGGAAAAGGAAAAATTCTTGGAAGAAAAGAAGAGACAAAAAATTATATTAAATTCACCATCTCCTAGTTCCCCAGGGTCCAATAACTCCACAAGTATTTCACCTTTCAAATCAAATCATGATATAGTGAAATTTGATTTAATACGGCATGAAACCCCTACGATTTTGAAATCTCAGTTAATTGGTTTTTTTGGGGAGCCAGAATCTTCAATTCATGGCCGAATTTTTTATACTTCATTGCTTTATAAATCATTCACCAATTATAATGAGGCTTTCAATAATCATTTTTGCTTGGTTTCATATTGGTTATATATGCAGTTGAAAAGAAAATATGAAAATATTGAAGGGTTGAATTCAAATATAAATGAAAATGATTTGCAGTTTCTTCATGATTTCACATATCAACAAAAGGCCAAAAGTTTAAGACATTTAAGACAGATTGTTTTGAAAGTCATTGATGCACAAGATAAAAAGGATTATAGAAGAGCTTTGATGTTATACTCGGAAATTACCATCCCAACGGTTTGCCTTGAATGCTTGGATCTACTAAGTAAGGATTCATTGAAAAGTTATTATATTGAGGGATCTATTAAAGTGTTGAAAGAATTATATTCATCGACTAGTGACTCATCACCTTTATCAGCTTTTGTTTTAGAATCTTTGGAACATATTGTTTCTGCTTTATTCTTACCAACTTATAAGTTTGATGTCTTGGAGGAAGTGTTTGAAGTTTTGAGAGATTTTGAGCCAATGATAAACAAAGCAGATGATGATCTTCTTTCATTACATTATGAAGAGCTGATTGAATATTTATCAACGTATCTTATCAACAGCTCTATAAGGTTGAGATTAAATAAGGATTACATCACCGATTATCCTCCAGAATTGATGTACGAAGTTTATTTCAAGTTTAACAGCATTTTACCAAGTGAAGCATTCACCATTGTTACAATTAAATCACCAATTCATAAAGTTTTCTATTCCTATTATTATATGGTTGCTAGGGTTTTAGATAATGTCTTTCCAGAGTCAAGATATTTATCGCAACATAGATTTATTGGTCCAACTACTATTTTCCCTTACACTAAGGAAGACATTTATTTGGGACTACCTGAAGAGTTGAAATTCTTCGCAAATTATTCTTTAAGATTAACATCTTTCTTCACTAGGAGAGTTGATTTTTTCGTTAAATATATGAAAATTCTGAATCCATTCCCAGAAAAATTACCCCAAAATAGATTTCAAAGCAGAAAGACCAAGAAGATAAAAGAAGTTCAAATAAGTTTTTTTAAAAACACCATTTTACGTCAATGGCATTATCCACAAGTGGAGAAGAAGAATCCATCTGATAGTTCTTCTGTTAATAATGAAAGTCCATCATCATCTGGTTCTTTCTCAACAAACTTTAGTGCACTAATTTCATTAGAAAATATGACTGATGACTTTACAACATTTGATTTTGATGAACATCAAGTTGATCAATATGTTGACTTTATGGAAATTGCCGAGAGTGGACTTTTAAAGCAAGATTATGATCCATTGTTAAGAGAATGGAAAATTGTTGCTAAGAAATCATATAAACCAGTGATTTCTTTGATGAGTAACCTAGTGGATCGTTCAGTATTGATGAATGAATTTTCACAAAGCAGTGGATCGCGCTCAAAGGCATAGTTTCCTCATTCGAGAACACTTTTGACCGCTCTAATGGTTTTATTCCGTTTATCTTGTCTTGTTATTGTATTTCGTTTTGTTCAGTTCAATTCATAGGAACAATGCCTTTTGATAGGCACGATAGAGACTAAAAAGTATTACTTTATTCTTTTTCAGTATTATAGTATTATAGATGTGGAGTTTTGTTAATTCAAGTATATCATTATAAACATGTAGGTGGTAATATAATAAATGATCAACATTTTTTATTATATCAATATAGATTGTATTGTAATCGTTAGTTTTGAAGAAAAGCAGCAATCTCAGTTCACACCAATAAGAAGCGCATTTGCGAATGTAAAGTGCTACCTCAGATTTGTTGTAATATATTATCAATTATGGATGCTTCAGGTTTCGGTAGTGGTTTCAACTTGAGCCATTGGATCTTGTCAACATTTGCAATCAATTCATCCAAGTCAGTTGAGGTTTTCAATAAATGATTATCCTTCTCCAGCTCATCAGCGATTTCCAATTGATGATTATTCATAAGCTCTGTGTTTATTACCACAATTAGTGGTTTTTCCAATCTAAGCGAGTCCAATATTGACCCAGTTCCAGCGTGAGATATTATAAGATCTGCCTTGGACATGACTGATTTAATATCATTTGTGAATGGGAACCCTTCCAAACACAAGCCACCATTGAGTTGACCACTGATGAATTCATTATCAATAGTCAACGAGCCGATATTTAGTTTCCCCAATGATGTTTTGAATAGATCTGCCCCATCAGATTGAGAGCCATATTGTAATATTAGCTTTTGAAACCCAAAATTCTGTATATGTTGCAAGAATTTAGCGTCAAGCACTAGTGATATCAGCTTTTTGAACGTGACAGTGGCACCCGTAGTGACAAATACGGTCTTCATTTCCTTTTCCTGTGGTGATAAATGAAGCTAAAATTGTTTGTTGTTGTTCGGAAAAGCTTCTTATTGTGCCAACGTTGGTAATGTTGAAGGGCGGTTGGATGCCCTGGCCCTGTGAAAACAGCTCCTCTTCTTATATATAGCGACTTCTTTTTGAAGCCTCTATGAATTTTCTAAGACTATAAGAAAGCAACCGCTTACCAAAAAATGCAATTGTCCTTCAACCATGAGACGAACTCTTTTTCCTATTGTTCCCGAAAACGTTTTGGTTAGTGAAGAAGCTTTAAAATGTGTCACTCCGGATTTTGTAATCTTCACTTTTTCAAGAAAATAGCACAATATTAAGCGCTGAAGTTTTGAATCATTGTTCAATTTGAGAAGGTTCCATTCGATTGGCCCTCTTGCAGCGGAAGATGGAGGCTGGGGATATCGAGCGGTTTGCTGCTGATGAGCCAAGGGAGTTGGAAGCGCTCATTCAGAGCGATTCCACCGTTTTATTCAAGATTGAATACCATATTTTGGGGGGTTTGCAGTTGGGATTGAAGATGTATTCGTTGTTGATTGTCCTTTCCATTGTCTGTGTCTTTGAGTGCAAAAGGGTCACTATCTTGGTCGTGGAGCAATTGGAGGGTTTTGTGACGAGTCTGTTGTCAACGGTTCTATTCATACTTGTGTTGTTGTACGAGTTGGCTTTATCGCTAAGAAAAAGTCTATACAAGAGCTTCCGCACTACTGGAGCGCTGTCAGAGATGAATCTTCCTACAAATATCAGATATGGCGAGTTACATGCACTGTTCTGGACCTCTTCAAGACAACAACAGATAAGAGTGAGTGATGATTTTCAATCATTTGAAATTTTCTCCAAAAATGACCACTTTAGCTCAGGTCAGAATATCGATAATCCTGTTATGGCAGGAGGATTCCCAGATGACGATAGCCATGATGGTATAAGCTTGAGCTTCATATCTTCTCCGGGAGCCAGTAAAGTACAACACTTCAACAATAAATATATGGAAAAATGGAGAATCAGACCTCATTGGTGGAAAGTTGATGCATTTCAGAAACCAGAGGAAGATCTACTGGATAATTTCGTTGATAACTCTGATAATCAGGCCGAAAATTTCGACCCATTATTCAAGTTCAACGAAGCGGATTTATCTTTAATGAAGGAATCAAACACTAATAATGAGGAGGATGAAAACTTTTCCACTCCAACTCAAAATCCACATCAGAGCACACCAAATGGTTCAAATCCAATCAAGAGATTCCACCTATCTTCAAACTCCCCTAAACTCCACAACAAATTGAAACTTGCTGTGGGTTCTAACCGTCAAGCTCTTTGGAACGAATATGGGAAAAGTTTAAAGTTACTAAAGCCTGATACTTCAGAAACAAACTGATATGCTGGTTGTATCAGATCTTAGATTGCATATACATGGCTACTCAATTAATTAGCTCACCAAAGATTCAGTTCTACTAGTTACATAAAATTTCTGCAAATAATAATAAAATATTCATATAACATTTATAAACTTGGTAATTTTATATGAATGCGCGTAAAGTTTTAACAAAAAATGCATAGACCCAACAAAACAGAAAGATACTTATCATAATATCTCAATTGATATACCATTAATCCTTCGACTTCGTTTCACCCGTTTCTTTTATTTTAAATCATTCTAACAAATCCAATTGAGGATCTTTTCCAGATTACTCAGTAGATTCCTTAATCTCTTCTGATTTGGACTCTTCTTGAGCTTCACCTTCTTGTTCTTGCTCTTGAGTTACTTCAGCACCTTTAGCTTCAGGTTCTTCTTGAGCTCCTTCCTCTTCGTCATCGTCCTTATGTTCATCTTCATCGTCATGATTTTGTTCTTCATCATTCAATAATGCAAATATATTTCCAGCTGGTGTATCAGCTTTTTTAGAATTTTCTCTAGCGCCTAAGGGACTAGCTGATGGTGATGGAGATGATGTACTATTATTCTCTGAACTCAAGTTTTGTGATGATTGTCTGCTTGAACCTCTTAAAGATTTAGCTCTGTTAAAATTATTTTGTGGACCAAGGTTTGAAGTGGAATTTCTAACAGTGCCAACTTTTTTGATATCACTTGAAGAAACTCTTTGACTACCCCATGGTGTTTTAGAAGAATTGGATCTTGAATCATTTCTACCTTGATTTCTACGATCTCTTTGATTTCTCTCATCTTCAAGTTTCTTTAAATCAGCTTCATGATGAATTTCTTTAATAGTTTTTGGCCCAGCTTCAGCTTCACCTCCTGACCATTTCTTCTTATTTCTCAATTCAACTAAATCGAATAACTTGAATTGTAATCTTGAGGAAATCTTAGCCTTTTGACTCATTATTTCAACTTGTGCAAATTGAGCATTGAAACGTTGTCTGTAAGTTGGATTTGGATGTGTATCTAATCTTGGACCAACAGTCTTGATTAATTGAAGCAAATTTTCAACTGTATCTTCAGAAGGATCTTCAACGTTATCACTTTGATCTTTAATACAAATGAAAATAATGGTATCTGATAATAATCCCAAAACGTATAAATGACCAATGAATCTGATTAAACCTAAACCTCTTCTCTTAGCAGCAGCAGCTTGGTAATACTCATCAGTCATCATATCTGGTTCAATTGCACTACCATCTTCATTAGTTGGTAGTTTGTCAGCCCAACCTTTAGTATATTCAGCTTGACATCTTGTTAATAACAATTTACGTACCAAGGCACCCCCTGTTGTTGGATTACCTTCTTTATCCAACACTTCTGTATCTTTGACATTCTCTGAAACTGCCTTACACATCTTAGCACAGAATTGAGCATACATAGAAGACCAATGTGGTTCATCACAAGCTTTAGCAAAAGTAAACTCTAAAACACTCTTCAAAGTTTCAGCATTTTCTTCCCATTGTGATTGGTTAGCAATGTTGATAATATCATCAGAAATTTCATCAAAATATTCCAATGTCAATTTGTTCAAAAGAGATTTAACTTTTCTTGCAACTTCATCAGCTGATAATATCACAGTAACACCATCTGGAGCATATTTAACTTCTTCAGCTTTTGCAAGTCTTGATTTTGGAATCCATCTAGTTGCAGATTTTTCCAAAGGTTTAACTGGTTCAGAAGGAATATCTGGTTCTCTTTCGGAATCTCTATCTCTGTTTCTGTTTGATTTTCTATCATTTCTACCAGAATTACCTCTTCTTTTAGAATTTTGTCTAGAGTTTGATCTTGAGTTCAAATCAAATTTACCTCTTGAAGAACCAGATTTAGAGAATTGAGAACCTTGGACACCACCAATAGAGCCTTGACCAAATCCAGATCTAAATTGACCACCTGGACCACCTTTTGAAAATGATCTATTTGAACCTTTTTCTTGAATTTGAATGAATTTTATCTTTTCTTTGAATTCATCATCGATTGGGAAGTTTGTGACAGCTCCAAATTGAATTAAAAATTCAGGGTTATATCTAACAGTTTTTTCACTTGAATCTGATGGTTTGGATGCCTTATCAACCCCAGTAAGGTTTTCTGGATAATCGAAGGTATATGGATCAATAGCTTTAGCCCCTGATACTCTTTCAAAGAACTTTGAAATTGTGTAAGAGTCTTTTGGTTCGGATGATTCTTCAGTAGATTCTTCTTTTGGTTCTGAAGTGGCATCAGTTTCAGTAGATGGTTGCTCTTCAGAAGAGTCTTTTGAATCTTTTGATTCTTCTTTGATTTCAGCAACTGAAGTTGTTTCAGCTTGTTCTTCAGTAGCAGCAGAGACTTCTTCTTTGACATCTTCAACTGATTTTTCGGTAATAGGTGTAACTTCTTTCTTTTGTTCTTCCTTTTCCACTGGGGTTGAAACAGAGGTTTCAGCAACAGCTGGTTTTTCTACGGAAGATTGAGCAGGAGCAACTTCTTCTTTCTTTTCGGTCTCTTCAACTTTTGGAGCTTCAACAACTGGTTCTGGAGAAGCAGTTTGAGAATTCTTCTTTTCTTCATCCAGTTTTTTTTGTTTAGCAGCAACAGATTCTTTGAATTTTCTCTTTAACTCTTCTGCAGCATCTTTTTCACTCGACTCTTTCTCGGAGACCTGTTTCTCAGAAGAAGTTGGTGTTGGAGTTGGAGTTGGAGTTGAAGCTGGTGCGGTGGCTTGAGCTGATGATTCTGGTTGAGATGGAACTGAAGAAGCTGATTTTGGAGTTTCCTCAGTCTTTGGTTTTTCAACAGACTTAGCAGAAGATGATTCTGGAGAAGTGGCAGCTTTAGCAGCTTCAGCAGCTTCCTTGTTCTTTTGAGCTCTAGCCAGAACTTGTTTTCTGAAACGTTCTTTCAAATCTTCAGCTTCTTTATTTGGAGCAGGTTTATTAGTGGAAGTAACACTTGGAGTTCTTTGATGTGTTGAAACGTTACCAGCTTTTGGGGTAGTTGGAGCTGATCCTCTGGAATTCAATGAAGCATTAGAAGATTTTGGAGTGAATGAGTTTATATTTCTCAAATCAACTTTATCACCATTAGCAGTAGTTATATTTAGTTGGTGTTGACCACCAAAATCTTGACCTTGTCTTGGGGAATATGTTGGAGGCATGTTAACAAATTGAGCTGGAGGTCCAGGATAATAAGAGCCTTGGTAGTATGGTGAATACATTTGTTGATAAGCAGCAGCATTGATATAATCTGGATAGCCACCTTGATTAGCTGCGTACATATTATATTGAGGAGCAGATTGTTGACCTCTATGATTCAAATTATTTTTCCTGCCTGGATGGTAACCATTGTTGCCATTTCCCTGACCATTTGGATTTAATTGTGACATGGTCAAACTAAAACAATAGTTTATCCCTAGTCTTGTAGTTGATTGCCGTTCTTCTTTATAAATCTATTCTTTTGTTCAAACTTTTCAACTTGAAACTAATCACTTTAACAATGCAATGTCTTGATGATTTTTGAAGCGAAAAGAAGGAATGTGGAATGAACCTAGCAAAGAAAAGAATAGAACGAGATAAATGGCTAATCCAAAGATTAATTTAAAAGATAAATCGTGTAGACGAGAGGAATTCAATACATCTCTTACCATTCATCAAGATTTTTTTTCCCAATTTTTTCATAAAGTTCAGCGCACTTGAAAAATTCTGCTGAGGTAAGCAGCTGCCTCATATGGGAAACAGAAGCCAATTAGGCTGGCATTGTGTTGAAGGAGGAGTTAGATGGGCATTTTGTCATGAATATGAGGGATATAGTCTATTGTTAAATAATGAGACCTGAACTACGTTATTTGCTGTTATTATTGATCAGAGTTTGGGTTGATCTGTATCAGTTTATAGTGAGCGGACTGTCAGTTACGCACTCTACGAATTGAGAGTGGGCGGGATTGGAGAGGGAATGCGGCGTAATTCTAGGAACAGATATAGCATCAAGTACAATACGAACTCATTACAATCTAATCTAAGCCAAATAGTTGAGAGTCAGTGCAATTGATGCTTGAATGGTTAATAGAAGGGCTACTGCAATCAATCGAAGATGTGAATCACTGGTGATTCTTTTAGAATTCCATTAGATTTGTAGATAATAGATCACTAGATCACCAGTTGGAATAGTACTCAACATTACATTCATTATTCCAGTACTTGAATATATCCATGTCTGCCCGATCAGATTGGATCCAATCAAAGCTATAGATATCATTATCATCTCATACATTCAGGACGTTTGTACAAACTGAGAATATGCTCTCCTCAATCAATTGTTTTCATCTCCTCAACAGGGTTTTACCAAAGATGGCATACGCTAGGAAGCCGAAAGCCACTAATATAAACGTATAGACAATCAATTGATCCTTGGTAGACTCTCGCTCTTCATTAAACGGGTTAGTAAACTGCAGAAACTTCAACATATCCATGTATATAATCAAAACTCACGGAAACAAGTGGTCAGTATTTTGTCCTCTTTGAAATCTTTACATTCCTCTAGGTCCAGCCCTGAGCAATAGCTCTTCGTACACGCATTGCAACCTTCATTCTCCAAAGGAATGATTTTGTATTTCGAGTCACACTGACATCTGCAAAACTGCTCGTAGGCAAGTGTGAACCCAACAATAGACAAGACAAATAATAGCGTTGCTGGTCTCATAATTGTCACTTGATCCTGGTTCTTGCAGTGCAAAAAAATGCCCAACACTCAAACAGCAAAGATGAAAGAAACAGACAACAGTTGATCTTTATATACTCACCCACTCTTCCAATTCCACTTGAATTCCCCAAGCTTTTACCGATTTTACTTATACCTTTCAAGGAAGATCTGGAATTCCGACTCCACCTCGGAATTTGGGCCCTGAAATATCTCGATTTTGATTTTGGAATCTCTCGATGGCAAAACATCTTCAACATCAACAAAAGACAGAAAGGAAGGTCTTCTATTCATAAAACTCCCCTCGAAACTGAACCACATTCACACCCAATTGATCTTACTTATCAAGGAGAAATGACCGCAGTTATCCATGAAGGTGGTATCAAACCAGTATGTTGTTGATCCTTTGATTCTTTTGAAGAATTGGTTTACTAACACATCATATTTCACTAGTTCTTGGAACAACGTATACAAGATACAGAAATTCAAATCAATGCTAAAACTCTAAATTTACGTCGTCTAGAGGCTCAAAGAAACACTTTGAACTCAAAAGTTCGATTATTAAAAGATGAATTGAAATTACTACAAGAACCAGGTTCTTATGTGGGTGAAGTTGTTAAAGCATTAAGTAGAAAGAAAGTTTTAGTTAAAATGCATCCAGAAGGGAAATATATTGTCAATTTAGCACCAGAAATTGATATTAAAGATATCAAACCATCATTAAGAGTTTGTTTAAAATCAGATTCTTATACTTTACATAAAATATTACCAAACAAAGTTGATCCATTGGTTAGTCTTATGATGGTGGAAAAAGTCCCAGATTCAACCTATGATATGGTTGGTGGGTTAACAAAGCAAATCAAAGAGATTAAAGAAGTGATTGAATTACCTGTGAAACATCCAGAATTATTTGAAAGTTTAGGTATAGCACAACCAAAAGGTGTAATTTTATATGGTCCTCCAGGTACTGGTAAAACACTTTTAGCAAGAGCCGTGGCACATCATACCGAGTGTAAGTTTATAAGAGTTTCAGGTTCTGAATTAGTTCAAAAATACATTGGTGAAGGTTCAAGAATGGTTAGAGAATTGTTCGTTATGGCTAGAGAACATGCACCATCTATCATATTTATGGATGAAATAGATTCTATTGGTAGTTCAAGAGTTGAAGGTTCAAGTGGTGGTGATTCAGAAGTTCAAAGAACAATGTTGGAATTATTAAATCAATTAGATGGGTTTGAAAATTCAAAAGATATCAAAATTATCATGGCGACAAATAGATTAGATATTTTAGATCCAGCTTTATTAAGACCTGGTAGAATTGATAGAAAAATTGAATTCCCACCTCCAACTGTTGCAGCAAGAGCTGAAATTTTAAGAATTCATTCAAGAAAAATGAATTTAACAAGAGGTATAAATTTAAGAAAAATTGCTGAAAAAATGAATGGTTGTTCAGGTGCAGATGTTAAAGGTGTTTGTACAGAAGCTGGTATGTATGCCCTAAGAGAAAGAAGAATTCATGTAACTCAAGAAGATTTTGAATTGGCTGTTGCTAAAGTTCTTAACAAAAATGATGAAGGTGCTGTTTCTTTGGCTAAACTATATAAATGATCAATTACAGTGTACATTATCAAAAGTGCTGCATTATATTAATGGTTTTAAAGCTTGTCTTATTGTTAATGTGTGAGTACCAACTAATACAAACTTAATCAACATACAAAATCGTTGTAGCCTACTTTTAAAGACATATATAATATTTAGTGGATGTATGAGCTGAATGATCTAGTACTTCAATTTCTATTCTCAATTTGTTGTCGAAAGAAAACCAATGGAAATGATTCAACTAATCATTAAAGGTAGCTATGATACAGTTTTTTTATTTTCTTTTTTAACTTACATAAAATAGTTTATTAACGATAATATACAAAATAGCCCTGAACTAAAAGATATGGCTGGTGTAGCTATATAGAAAAAAGTGGTCTTTCATATTTTTTTTTGACTTTTGATTGATTAATGTTTAGATTCATGCTTATGTGTCTCCTACCCTTTCTGTGCCTTAACCATTAATAACTTCTATGGACACAGTGTTTCAACGATTTTTTTAGTTATAAATCAGGAGGGTTGGCCGAGTGGTCTAAGGCGGTAGACTTAAGATCTACTGGACGTTTGTCCGCGCGAGTTCGAACCTCGCATCCTTCATTATTTTTTTTTGAAACTTTTTCAGCATTTGCCTCCCATATAGTATAATTATTAGGCTCTAGTAACTAACAGGTTATCAGTATAGTCAAACTTGTAGCTTTAGAAATTGTGCGATGTTATATCTCAGATGATTTCAGGGTTCTGCGCGCATTCTGTCCGGCCGGTTTAAAATTAACGGAAACTAGTGCTATTTTCCGATCAGAATTAATCTTTCGATGAATAGCAAAACCTGCAAGTTTACAACTAACATTTTTAAACATATACGTATACGTATATAAGAGAATTAACCGTTCAAGCTACTACACTTAGTGGTTTGTAAAAATTTATTAGTTTAAATGTATAGTGTTCAATTTCTGATTATAAAAGCCATCTATCATGAGTTTGTAAAGTTGAGCTATAGATGATTAATGCTCATGAGATGTGTCTGGATAAGTCTTCAAATAATCCGGACCACCTGCACATTCAGAAACTGTCAACTGATCGGATCCAAGAAGGTTATTAATATCTATTGCCATATTAACAGTTTTAATAGAACCATCATGTTCCAATATCAAACCATGAGGATTATTTGATTTAGATTTCCATTTTTTAACTTCTTCTAAAATCTCACCTTCAGTTTTAGTATTTGACATTAATTGCCAATCAAAAGTATCATAATCCCAAACCGCTGCTTGAAGACCAAATTGACGTAATATTGATCTAATTCTATTGTCAATCCCACCATAAGGAGGTCTAAACCATTTTGGTATATGATCTCCTGTTGCATTCATTGCCCATAATGACCATTGGACTTGTGCAATAACTGCTTCATTTGATAGAGATGGTAAATATTTATGAGACCAAGTATGTGAACCAAGTAAATGACCTTCATCTCTAACTTGTCTATAAATTTCTGGAAATCTAACAACATTAATACCAAGGGCGAAAAAACTTGTTTTATGCTTCAAATGGCTCAATAATTTTGGTGTTGCAGGACTTGGACCGTCATCAAAACTTTGTGAAAGCTTTCTGCAGCTATAAACATCATCAGGCTCAACACATTTATAACAATCATATGAACAACTATCTCTACTTTGAGGACATGAACCTTGTTGATGAGTTGGAAATTTAGAAATTTTTTTGAAATCAATAAAATCTAATGGAATATAAGGAGGTTCAAGACCTGGCCATTCTTTTAAACCTGTAAAATCAGTTAACCATTGAGGGAAAGGTTCTTGAGCCAAAATATTTGGATCCCAACCAACTGGTGTTTTAGTTTTGGAAAACCCTTCACCATTAACTTCGTCAGGAGCAGTAACAGATCTTAATTCTTCTGAACGAAGATTAGATTGAACTTTTTGTGAAACTGGGACTCTTAGTGCATTAAGTGTTGTTGAAAATGCAACTAATGAAACCATAATGAATTTGGAAAACTTGAAATTGTGTTGTTTTGATACCATCATGAATCACTTCAACAACTTATCACTTTCTCCCTATCATATATGAATTAAAGGAATAAGCAGTCCAAACATACATTGTTTAAATATTGTTTCTTTCCCTAAAGTCTTTCAAAAATTTTGATACCAATAATGAGTAATTTGTGGTTACAAAAATTCTTGACACAAAACCGGATTTATGAAAGCTGCAACTCCACATCTTCACCATCACTATTTGCCAATACTTACTACATATAAGGACATCCATTCATACGTCAAAACTTGCAACACGTCAATTGTTTATTTGAATCTATGTAAACATGACGTGTTTACTGTGTAAACCACTGAACGAAAAAAAAAAAATAGCCAAACCCTTCAAGTAAGAAAAGAGGAAGTTCTCTCTCCAAATGCATTACAAATAATATCTCGCTCTTCTGCTTGCCTCTAATTGTAAACCTCACCAAAAATAAATAATGCCCCAATAAAAAAAAAGAATAATAATAATGATAATGGAAAATTTCAGCGCTCAAACATTCCCAGCTGGTCTATTGTAGCTCTCGAAATTCGATGTACTATTTGGTGGTTTCATCGGATGAGAATCTGTCTGAAGCGCACTACCGCTAGAAGCACCTGGTATATTCATACTTGGTTTTCTTGAAGACGTATTTGACTGTGTTGGAGCTTGGCCCTGATGTTGAGACAGCGATGCAAAATTTGATCTTGGAGTTGTACTTATTGAACTTGAGACTGAAACCAATTCATCATCGGTATATAAAGTTGAATTTCTTCTTCTTCTTCTGGAATCAATGCTGGATCTAGACTGTGATCTTGATTGTGATCTTGAGTTATTTGAATAATTTGGGGCAACTGTCAATTGATTTATTGTTTGACGCAAAGATCTATTTTCTTCCTTTAGATGCGTGATTTCCTTCATCAATCTAAGAACAATTCCATCCTGTTCACGTTCCATCAAGTCGAAAACCTCTTCTGTACTTGGTTTTCTTCCGTTATCACTGTAACGTCTATAAGGTTCAGCACCAGTACTGTTTGAGACACCATCACTCAAAGGAATCTGAGCAAAGCTTGATGAAAAGCTATTTCTTGGGGAGCTTGCAGTAGAAATTGGAGTCCCTGCACCATTGCTGTTTCTTTGAGCGGTTTGGGTGATCATTGATGAATTTGGGTTCGAGCCCAAACTGTATGGCATCCCTAGACTAGTTGAGAAATCAACAGCATCACCAACGCTTGCAACTGACCCTCTTCTTTGAGTTTGAGGGTTGTAGTAATTTGGGTTTTGTGGAGTTCTTGTAGCATTCAATTTAGCACTATTGCTTTGAGATGACCTAAGAGGCGATTTACCGTTATGATTATGACTATTTAGACTTGGAACATTGATATGTTGTCTGCCTCGTTGATTGTTGACCGAGTTGTCATTCTGTTGGATAGAAGATGATCTATTTCTTGTCGATCTAGCTATAGAAGAGCTAGTAGCCGATGATCTTGAACGATTGGAGGCGTCAGAATAATAGTTCACGTCGGAATTTGACGAAGCAGCAGAGGTTCTTGATAGAGTTGGCTCCAAATTGGAGGAAGCTGAAGTGGTCGAATCAGTTGAGTCTATTGAGGACTTCTTGCGTGGGAACTTCTCTTCATCAAGTGGCGGTGACACGGTGACGCTTGCAAAGGGACTCTTATCAGTAGCCATTCTCACTGTGTCTGGATATTGAGAGCAGTCGATAGCAGGAAGTGAAAGTGTTATATAGGCACTTCTTATAGTATTCTAGCAGGGCTTCTTGATCCTTGCGAGTTGGTCAACGTTGTTCTCTTCTGATTGATTTCAAATGGAGTGATCTATCAGTGGTGTTTGGAGTTGTTGGATTGTTGTGTGTGTTTGTGGTTCAACAGCAAAACAATGAAAACAGAGAGTAGAAGTGAGTCAGTAGTTGATTGTTGTTGGCTGTTTTGTATATATGATCCTTGCTTTATAGTGGATATGCTCGAGATTATATATGGTCTTAGACAGTTTTGGTCGCAAGGGCTTATCGAACGATTTATATGCCAGTTGTTCACTGCTGAGAAATTCTAGATTCTTAGCTTCGTGATGTTTGCATTTTTTGACGTTAAACGTTGCTCAGCTTTCACGAAAATCAGCCTTTTAAACAGGGCAAAACTTGCACGATATTAATTAATCCACAATAAACGGATGGTACGGACCCAATAACGAGATAAAATGCCGTGCAGCTACCAGGACCTTCAACAACCCTTAGGAGTTCATTAACATATAGGATAAATTGGAGGGGCTTACGGAACAATAGTTGGGATGGGGCTGTATGACGTTCAGCTATCAATTCCCTACATCAAAAATTGATAAGATCTATAAAAGTTTAATTAAGAATACATATAATCATTTTAGTGCCACCAGGAGACGTTTTTCATCGGTCTTACTTAATTGTAACAACATCGAAATCACCGGTAATAGTTGTTGTCTTTGTTCCTTGTGTTCTAAGAACCCTAACAATACATTCTTGACATAAGCTGTCTTTTCTTCATTCAATCCACTACCACTACCACTATTCGTTCCTCCTAGTTTCCCTGATTGAGATAGGGAAGATATACCATCATGTACAGTAGATGCTGTATTTAAATTGGATACAACCGAATTGGATCTTGTTGAAATCGGAGACGCCACTGGTGATGAAGTTGCAGATGTACTTTGTCTTGATTTTTCCTTCAATGAAGTTAATTGTGATGAAGCTAATTTATAATTCTTGGTGATTCTATCAATCTTCATATTTAATTCTTCGTTAAGTTTTTTCAAAACATTGTTTAAATTCTCATATTCACGTAATTTTTTCTCAGAAACACTTAATGAATCTTTTAATTTACCAATGATACCAGATAACTCATCGGAACTTGAATATGACGTTCTTCTTTCCAATTCTAACTTTTCTTTGAAAATTTGAAGTTCTTTAATCTCCTTAAGATATGACTCTTCTTTAGCTTCCCAACCATTCAAAACTCTTTCCAGTTCTTGACTTTTGATTTGAGAATCTTCTATTTGTCTTTGTTGTCTGCTTAATGAGATCGAATTTTCCGATTTGAGACGGTCATTTTCATCCGTTAATTGAGTAACTTGAGAATTCAACTCCTTGATCTTTGAGCTTTGATTTTGTTCGCCCTCAAGTAATAATCTCCTAATTGTGCTGGCTTCTCTAGTTCTCTCTTGTAGCATTGTACGACTTTCACTTAGTTCTTCTTCCAACTGTTCACATCTTTGGCGAGTTTCTTTAGAATTGATACTCAATTCTTCACATTGTTTCTTGATAGTTTCAACCTGTTCATTAGAAGAAGATTTCGTATCTTGTAAACCATCATATTTGTCTTGTAAAACTTCAACCTTATCAATTAAACTTTTATTTTCTTTAACAGATTCTTCCAATTGCAATTTCAATTCACGGATTGAATCATTTAATTTAGTTCTATCCTGATTCAATTTGGATCTTTGCTCATTTAATGTAACAAGCTTGGAGCCTAAATCTTTATTGGCATTTTTCAGTTTTGAGATTTCTTCCATTAATTGAGTTTTATTGATATCATATTCTTTAACTTGCTTCTCGAAATAACCAATAGTTTTCTCCTTTTGACCAAGACTTGTTTGGATTGTGGCCAACTCCTTCTTCAACGAAGCTTCAGATCTTTGTAATTTCGCTATTTCTTTCAATTCATCTTGTAGTTTAGAAATCTTGATGGTTAAGTCTGTCTTCTCAGTTTGGAAGGTTTTTTGTTTAGTTTCCAAATTATCTTTAACGGATTTAACACTCGACAATTCAGATGTGAGACTTGCGATCTTTTGAGAGTGCTCATTTTCCAACGATTTTATTTTTTGTTCGAAATCCTTGACATTATTCTCCAAATCAGAACATTTTTTTTCTAATTTGTGCTTTTCTTCATCAGCAATAGTTATAAGTTTTAGGTTTTCAGCTTTTTCTTTTTCATAATCTGTAACCGCTTGAGAATGTTGTTTTCTAAGCACTTCAAGCTCAACTTTTTGAGAATCAATGGTCCTTAGTTGTTCTTCAGCTTTTAGAGTATCTGCTTCTGTTAACCCTTTCGAATTCTCAACAGTGGCAGCGAGTTCTTCATACTTCTTTCTGAAATCTTTCAATTCATCTCTTGATGTCACTAGATCATCTCCCACACTTTTGAGCATATCTCTAGTGTTATCAATTTCCTCGGCATTGCTCTTATTCAAAGCCTTCAAATCTTTGTTGGCCTTCAAAGTAGATTGAAGCTCCTCCTCAAGCTCTTGTACTTTGTGCTGTAGTGATGCTATTTTTTCAGAGTCCTTCCCGTTCTTGAGACTTTCACCTTTCAAAACTTCAAAGTCAACCACTAACATATCATATTTCTCTTGTAGTGATGGTGATTGACTAGTACCATTAGTTTCCGAGGCAGGAATCTGTTGCGATTCTTTGACGGATGAAACTTGAGTTGTTTGATCTTCATTTCCTTTGCTATTATTGTTCTTCTTTTTCTTTTTTTTGTTCTTCTTCCCCGATGTGCTTGGGGTAGAGTTAACTTCTTTACTTTCATTTTCTGGTGTTTCTTCACTTGGAGGTGTCTCATCCGTTTTGCTTACCCTCAAAGTCGCTAACTCTGCGTTCTTCTGCTTAATATCAGATTCAAATTGTTCGACCTGTAACTTGAATTTCTCAATGACCTCTGACGCTTCAAAATTTTTCTCTTTCAACGATTTTATTTCGCTCTCCAAAGATGATTTCGATTCTTCAGACAACTTAAGCTCCTTTATGATATTATCAAAATTTTCCTTGATCTCTTTGTTTTTGGTCTTTAAAACTAAGGATTGATCTTTAGCTTCCTTGATTTCAGCATCCTTCTCACTGAGCAATTTCTCTGATACCTTTGAACCATCTTCGAGTGCTTTGACTTTAGAGCTATATTCCGAGTTCAAGGATTTTGAACTTGCAAACTCTTTGGATTGGTTCGCTAGTTGTGTCTCTAAAGTTAGTTTACCACTCTCCAAATCTAAAATCTCCTTCTCCAGTGATTCTATCTTTAGCTTCTGTTCTTTGGTTTCTTGCTTTGAGGCAGATCTATCTGTCGATCCCTCGTCTATGTCTTGTGATGTGTCTTTTGGCGCAGTTGCTTCAGCCTGTTGTTCATTTTGTAGCTGCTCAATTTTCTCTTGAAGTTCCTTCACTTTAGCAGACTCTCCCTCGTTGTTGCCTTTACTCACTCTCCTAAGTTCTTCGTTTAGCATTGTATTTTTTACTGTCAAGCTGTTCAAATATTCTGCCAACGCGTCGCCTTCATTTATGCTTGAGCATGGTGTATTCTCTTGCAATATTTTCTCAAAGCTTGTTATTTGTTCTGCCCTAGCCTTTTCAGTTCTGTATGCCTCCAGTAGCTGAGGATATTTGGCTTCGTATTTTGCGAACTTTTTTAACTTTGCTCTGATCTCTGGAGTCAACGATCCCTGGGTTGTAGATTTACCATTGACTTCATCATCCACCTCGGGTGCGCTATTGAATTCATCATCAACACCTTCCAAATTCTTTGTAGAGCGATCGTCGCTGGTATTAGCCACGCGACGAGGAGACCCAGCTTCATCAATGTTCTTAGATAATTCATCTGATAAATTCTTGCCGATTTGAGATATTCTGGAGAACATGACTATTTCGTGGCTTCTTCGTATTTAACAGTGTTGATCCGATAAGATTTGACTGTCTCCCAATCAGCAATTCTCTTGTTCCAGTGTCACAGAAGTAACACAATGTATTACTTGCAAAATAAGCCCCTTCGAGTTTTGAGCAGTGGTGATGTCTTAACCTCGAAGCGCTGGATTTCAATGAAATGCTTTTTACTTAGCATTGAATAGAACAACGGGTTCAAAATCAGCACTAAAATCAAATCAGAAGCCATTTTTCTTGGAAAGCATTAATTACGTAATCAATATAAAGAATATCGAGAATCATACTTTGAGCTACATTCATCGGTGAACCATTAATTAACAAAGGCATAAAATATTTATAAAATCTAAGACTGTTATATGAAAAGCACTAGTACACTATTAGCTGATAGCTGCAGAATGGTTGACGAAATGTTGAAACACTCTTGCTGATCTCGATCCCGCTTTAGAAGTATACCCACCACTAGAAGTACTTCCAAATTTATTATTGTTACTGCTGTTTAAAGCTTGTGATACTCTAACTCTTGGTTCTATGACCAGTGACTTATTATACTGCTCATCAATTGTCAATAAATCTGTTAGGTGGTAAGCAATATAATCCTGATATTCTTCATTCTTCCTCAAATTATAAGGTAATGATTGATATCTTGAAATCTCCCGTAAAATCTCAACAGTTTTCGTTCTTTTAGCAAAATTAACCAATTTGTGATCCCCATGTAGATGATCAGGGTTACCATTAGTGGTGAATGTAAGATCTGATAAATATACCCCAAGAAATGGAACGCATGGCTTATCTTGAATAAATCTTAGATGTTCTCTATATTCGCTGAAATTCCTAGTAGAATTCATCAAATCATTCATCTTTTTCATCATGGTAAAAGTCTTCTCTGTGACTGATTTCCAAGTTTTCTTTAACCTATGAATTGGTGATGAATATAGTGCAGAAATGATAGCTGTCATTGAGGAGAAATTGTTCAAAGTACGGCATTTCTCAGCAACATTTACAAAATATTTGATAACAGTGACCCTTTTCTTGATATCATTATGACTTACAATCTCTGTTGAAACAAAATTAGTCAAATCATTAGAGTTGGCAATGAATTCTTGAATATGAGCATAACCACCAAATGAACCATATTTGTTATTCCATGTCTTATCCAAGCATTCAACTTGTGTGATCTTAGAATATGATTCGAATTCCTTGACAGTTAGCTGTCTTGCAAACTCATTATAATCCAAATCTGTTATCTTCATTTTCTTGATCTTCAAACTAAAATCTCTAACTGATTTTTCTTCAGGTGTAACTTGGGGCTGACTCTTGTAATCAATGACCTTATTTTTAATCTCCGCGGACAACTGTTCACTACTTGGGAATTTTTGCTCTAGTAGATTTTCAACGAACGGAGCCCAAATGCTCTTCAACGAAGAATCAACATAAGTAGGAACCCAGTACTTTTGCAACAAAGTCTTCATGATGTTTACAACTCTCAGTTTGATTGGGTAAGATTTCTTCTCAACCCAGTCAGTATATTCTTCATATGCCAGATTTTCTGGAGGTTGGATATTGAACCTTCTGATCAGCTGTTTAATCAACTCACTAGTTTTGAAAATGCTTCTGAAGGTTATCAAGAATGTCATATTGAAAGAAGCATCTAATAGATCATGGTGTGTCAATCTTTGAATCAATGCTTCTCTCGTACCACCCTTAACGGTATCATTATTGGTGAAAATTAAATTATATTCTTCAGATTCCAAATACCAAGGAACATCCTTAGTAGCATGTCTATCAGTTGTACTTGCTGGCATTGCATATTCATCAGTTGTCAGAGTACTGTCTTCTCGTTCTGATATCAGAATGTCATAGTTGAAATCTTCATTCATAACTCTGGTTGCGTAGCTCAGAATTGCCTCTCTTTCCGCTACCAGCTGAGAAACAAGGACCAAAGAGATTTCTAGGATTTTGTAACTTTTAATGATAGAGTCTGCCAGAGTCTTATCGACGTTGATTGAAATATCGTTATCACCTTCAACGTCCAACTTTTGCAATTCAGTTTCGAGGATTTTGGCGCTTTTTTCTGGCTCAACATTGGCAAATTTATTAGCACTGTCTAAGGAGTCCTCCTTGATTGATCTGAAGACAGTTGGGTCTGGTAACGTTAAATGTTGAGCTTCCATAATAATTGAAACGAAAACATCGCGTAAATCTTGCTTTGATTCGAAGAACTCGGTAAGTATTGGATAAACAATATTAGACGGATCAAAATCAGCACCCGGTGATGAGTTCCTTCTTTGCTTTAAGAATACAGAGAAATCCAAGCCCTCAATCAAATCAATAAATTTCGAAGAATAACCCAAAGTTTTATAAATTTTGGATAATATTTCCACATTTCTTGCTTGAGTATTTGGTCTTTTATCTAGCATATCCAAAACTTCTTCCAGTAGAAGTTGTAAATGGTTCCTTTTTTCGCTCAAGCTATCCAAGTTTTCTTTATTCAAAATTGTTTTCGGAACTCTTTTGTGGTGAAGGGATTTAGCGACTTCCTTCCCAGCAAATGGGTCTTTTGGTTCTGGAAGGAATGGATTGGACCAGTTACCACCAGAAAAGAATCCAGTCAGAAACCTTGGATAAACTTGAGGTAAATAATTCTGGTCATTGAATTGGTTGGAAGAAATTTGCATGAAAACCTTCACCACAGAAATTGCATTTTTCTTTAAACTGTCAACTTCGGTTTCAACTTGATTCAGATAACTGACTGTGCTAAATCCATTACCTGTTGCAGTAGTTTCACTATCAGATAGACTAACTGGCTTGGCATCAAGTTTGATTGTATCTTGAGTACTTGTGCTAAAATTTCTGTCGGAAATCGTATTAGTAGAGGAAGCAGAACCTTCACTTTGAGATATAGTCAAGTATAAATTCCCATTGATACCTAGCTGAGCAATAGACGATGAAATTTTTTTCAATCTTCTTTTCACTCTGTTGTGATAACCTGATTTTTGTAAATCATGTTGGGCCAATCTTGCAGCCAAATTGATTAAAACACCCAATCTCGAAGCAATGTTAAAATATGTATAGAAGAGGACACCGACCTTCTTTTGAAGAGCGTCAATGGTCAGTTGCAAGAAGTAAATGAACGCATCTCTTAAACCTGACCATGTCTTGATATCTGTTGGATCATAATAAAATAGATCTGGAGTTGAATATAAGGAAGTGTTCCAAGGATGAACAGTGGCTGATGATGGCAATGAAGATTTTGATCTGGTACTTTCCTTTGCACTACTTTTACGTTCATAACTCAATGCAGATGGCCTGCTCTTGATATTTGTTCTTTCTTGTCCAATTTGATTCAGATTCACAGTAGATAGAGGGGCAGCATCTTGATCTTTAGTTGGAATTGAAAATTTAGTGTTTTCATCAACTTCTGGCGTTTCAATGAAGGGCAGTTCTTTACAATATATGTTTAATTCTGAGTTGTAATAGATTATCTGATCATCCGTCGTAGCTTGTGGAATCCAAATTGGAACATTTGAACTCCCTGTACTATTGAAAATTGATTCGGCTTCTTGTGCACTAACAATATTTATGTTACCAGTGCTTGATACCCTACTTGGTGGGTCATGTGTTCCAATTGACTGACTTTTGGATTGACGAGTATCAGAATGATAACTTTGCTCTGAACTGGCAAAACTCACACTACTATTCTTTCTTGGTTTGGTATTATCATCATTCAAATTTGATTTCAAGACAGACAAGAGTGTCGGTTGTTGTTGCTCTTGTTGCTCTTGTTGCTGTTCAAAGCTTGAAATCCAGCTTTTGGTATATGAACTTGGGAACCAGCCCCTAATAGTACCATTGTTTGTGAAGATCACACCATCCCACCAGCCGGATTCTGCCTTATTCAACACATATACCGTATCACCAGGTAGCAAATTCAAAACATTGGTTTTATTGCTTCTATACTCTTGAATTACTGTGACGGTATCAATTGGTTTCACATCATCTGAACCTTTTGTTATTAATGTATTAGCTACATTTGGAGTGGAACTTGACGAGGTAGACGACATACCCTTTTCCTCAGGCGGTGCAGACATTCTTATAGCTCACCAATTCACCTGTAGCTAGCTTTCGATGAGACTCGAAAAAGAGGTTGTAAGGTATATCAAAGCTGTCTTATTCAACCAACTTTCGGGAAATGTGTACGACTCTAGCTCCTAACCAACCTTTATCAAAGAATTCTCACCTCGTACAATTCGCACAAGTACCGGGGAGCTGATAATTATGAAACAGAGCCCAATCTTCTTCGTGCAAAAGATTAAGCTTAATAGATCAATTAATCCTAATGAATGCTTTTGAATATAAAATTAACAACCAATTCACCTTGTAATTTCACGCTATCAAGGATTATTATTTTCGAATTGCACTCCTGGTTAAGGTTATTTCCTGTACAAGGGCCAATTCCTCAAATTCTGAAAAAGTGTTTTTCGTGCAGTTCCGACTGGTGGGAATTTCCAGCTATGAGAGTAGTCACGTGAGAATTCCGGAATGTGTAAACTCCGTTGTATATGCATCAGTCAGTTTGATTTGGAAGTTTCCAGCTGGAAATGTACGATAGTTATCCGTTTCTTTCACTACATCTAGTTATTTGAGCAAATGTACTACTCATTTGTTAAAATATAGACGTCACGCAACTCATGGACGTAATCTTCTTGGGTCACGAGGGAATAATGAAGCACGACGGATGTTCTTTAGGTCAAGGTAGAACATAACAACACGTTCCAACCCAATACCACCACCGGCATGTGGAGGACAACCATAAGTGAAGGCATCGACATAATCTTTCAACCCAGCAGAGGTTGGATCTAATTCATGATGCTTCATTCTTTCGGCCAATAATTCTGGATCATGAATACGTTGAGCACCTGAAAGAATTTCTTCACCTCTCATAAAGAAATCATAAGAGTTGGAGTATCTTGGGTCTTCAGGATCTGGCATAGTGTAAAATGGTCTTATAGCTAATGGGAATTTGTCTAAAATATAGAAATCTGTGTCATATTGCTCACGGACCAACTTACCTAGTAGCTTTTCATCTTCAGTACTTAGATCTTCAAAATCATCGATATCAGTTCTACCACCTTTAGTACGTAGTAATTCAATACCATCTTTGAAATGTAAACGAACCATTTTACCATCTTTTGGTAATTTGAATTCTTCAACTGGGTATTGTTTTCTAACAATGGCAATTTCTTTAGCATATCTTTTTTTCAATTCACCAAAGATGAAAACAAATAAATCTGATAATAAGTCCAAAACTTCGTGATAATGCTCTTCAAAGGCCAATTCCAAATCTAAACCAACGAATTCAGTCATATGACGATGAGTGTTTGAATTTTCAGCTCTGAAAACTGGGGCAACTTCGAAAACTTTTTCAAAATCAGCAGCAATCAATTGTTGTTTATATAATTGAGGAGATTGGGCTAAATAAGCCTTGTTTTTGAAATATGTAACTTCGAAAACATTTGAACCACCTTCAGATGGAGCACCTAATAATTTAGGGGTATGAATTTCATTAAATTTACGACTTTCTAAAAATTCTTTGAATAATGAAGTAACACCAGCTTGAATTTTGAAAATAGCTTGATTGGTAGTAGTTCTTAAATCAATAACTCTAGATTCCAATCTGGTATCCAAGTTAACAATTGGCAAACCGGCAGCTTCAGCTTCAGCATCGGATCTGGTAGCATCTTCAATTAAGATTGGTAATTGTTGAGGAGTTTCCGCAATGGTGAAAATCTTTGTGATATGGATTTCAGCATCTTGAACGGTGGCAGATTTGATCAATTCATCAACTTTTCTGACAACACCATGAACCAAGACAATTGATTCCAAATTGATTGAGCCGGCCCATTTAACCATTTGTTTAGAAATTGAGTCGCCATTAGCTTTGATTAAAGTTTGAATCAACTCAGCTTGTTGTCTTAAAGTCAAGAACCCTAAAGTAGCACCTTGTTGACGAGTGGTGTGAACTCTTGCTCTGAAGACGACCTCTTCACCATCATTTGCTGCAGATAAATCTTCAAATTTGACTCTTTTAATTCCAGATCTTGATGAGGACTGAATCAAAGGTAATTTACCATAGTTTTCTTTGGCTGGATCGTTGGCAGCTTGAGCTTCCTTTTCAGCCTTTTCTTTAGCTAATTGGGCTGCTCTTTCTTGTTTCTTACGTTCTTTTTCCTTTTCCTTTTCCAATTTCTTCAGGGCCTTCTTGGATAATGGTTGGCCATCTTCACTACATCATTTTGTGTTAGTGCATCTGTTCAGGCCAATCTTTTCATGGGATTTAATTCAACATACCCCAAAATAACCGGTTCAGTTGAAGCAGGAGTAGCTTCACCTTCTGGTCTTTGCTCACTAATTGACAAGTTTTTCAATGTTTCAGCGTTTTCAGACATCCTTTATTGTACTTTTGGTTATTACTAAATACTACAACAGCTCATCAAAAATGATTCATTAATTCGCTTTCAATTCTTCAATTTTTTTAAAGTGCGCCGTTGTTTACGTAATCACTATATGACTGACCCGGCCATTTGCAAGATTGTATCTTGACATTTTATAACTGGTTTATTCCATATTTTGCTCTTCTAATTGCAGCTCTATCTGTTGTTGTTTCTTCTTTTGCTTCTCTAATCCCTCTTTTCTCTTTCTTTCCCTTCTCTCATCTTTTGTTTCCCCATTCAAGGAATCTTTAACATGGACTTCCATCTTGGAAATAGCTTCGTAAAGCATAGCTAACCTCTTTTCATTTTCTTGGAAACGGTCTAATGATAGCTGTGTCACGGTCTCCAGGTAATTCTGAGTGACGAATGCTATAAAATTATCAGAGTCTGTGTCATAAAACCCAATGGGTATGTCCAATTTGATCGAGATTCTTATTGCAACAATGTTATTGATACCGATACCACTTTCTCTAAATCCACAACCCATAGCAATGGTATATAGTGCTGAAGCAGTCTCGTAATCACGGCATTTCACATGGAGGATCAGTGGCTCGAACTTGTATAGGATATACCTTGTGCTTAGATTACTTAATTGTGCTGAAGGAACATCTCCGAATTGAAATTTATCTTTATACCAACCTTGAATTTTGGACTTGTCATGTTCCACGAATAACCAGTGACCACCGTCTCCTTTACCACCAATCTTACTATGGTCTGTGTCCTTGACCTTCACTCCCTCGACGAACACACTGACTCTCCCAGAACATGAAGAAGTGGTAACCATATCATTATGATTGTTGATGAGCTTCATGATTGGGATACATAGCTCATCTATTGACCCCTTTGGTGAAATATCACGGACATTTCCAAGAGTAACCTCGATCTGACTCAATATCTGCTGCTTTTTCTGCACGAAAGGATCTTGTGACATCGTTAAAGCTCTGAAAATTGGTATTAGAAACGTCAAAATTCAAGCTCATCTCGTTATAGTTTCAATTTTTTTTTTATAAATTTCCGGTTATCGCACATAAATCTCTATGCTGGTTAGAAATTCAAAAATATTATCTTTGTTATCACAAAATCATAATACAGAAGGAAACCACTAATTACAAAAGAAACACCCCTAGAATCACATTAATATGGACCAACCGCAAGTGATAAACGAACCATCACATGACCCTGAACGTGCTACTATTCTTTTGATGGGATTGAGACGGTGAGTATTGGGCACAGAAAGCTCTTTTTATACCAACAAAGTTACTCGGTTTTATTAACAAAATACAGTGGTGGGAAATCTTCAATTTGTAAAGTTGTTTTCCACAACATGCAGCCATTAGATACATTATATTTGGAGTCGACTTCGAAACCAACTACGGAACATTACTCATCATTGATTGATTTGGCTGTAATGGAATTACCAGGTCAGTTGAACTATTTTGAACCTTCATACGATTCTGAAAAATTATTCCAAAGTGTCGGTGCTCTAGTTTACGTTATTGATAGTCAAGATGAATATCTAAATGCCTTGACGAATTTGGCAATGATTATTGAATATGCATACAAAGTGAACCCAGAAATACATATTGAAGTATTGATACATAAAGTTGATGGTCTAAGCGAGGACTTCAGACTGGATACTCAAAGAGATATCATGCAGAGAATAGGAGATGAATTATTGGATTTGGGTATTGAAGGTGTTCAAGTTTCATTTCATTTGACTTCAATCTTTGACCATTCGATTTATGAAGCTTTTTCGAGGATTGTACAGAAGCTAATATTTGAATTACCATCATTAGAAAATTTATTAGATAATTTGGTTCAACATTCCAAAATTGAGAAATCATTCTTGTTTGATATAAATAGTAAGATTTATGTTGCTACTGACTCCTCACCTGTTGACTTACAGACTTATGAGGTTTGTGCTGAATTCATTGATGTCACTGTGGATCTGAACGATTTATATGAAAATAAGATCTCTAATCAACCGTTACAATGTTCTTCCATCCTGCAAAACGGTTATATATTGACGTTCCATACAATGATAAGAGGCTTGGCTTTGGTTGCCTTGATTAAGGATACAGATGTCGATGTCACAATGGCTGTTGTTGATTGTAACATTGATATCTTCAATAAAGCTTTGAAAGAAATATGGAAACGATCAATTTTGAACTAGTTTTTGAAAAACAGTTATAATAATGTAATTTAAACGATGTATAGATATGATTAATTGAATATTGGAACTCTTCAATTCAGCTGGAAATGTTGAAAGGATGTCAAAATATATTTTTGTAATCAAAGAATGATTCAAACGTTTCTTGGTAGCAATATATATATGGAGAGATGATATTTGCGGTAAGAGAAATGTGACATAATTATTGTATTCACGTTCAGTGGAGCTGTACTTCTCCAAAAACTTTCGACAAGCACCAGCTTTGGCATATATTACAACCTTTACCAGCTTTTAACTAATCGTATAAGTTGTTCCTTTTTCCATAATAAGAAATGAATATAACGCAGAAGTGAGCCAGTAAGCAAGTACCCCAATCACCTTGGCTCTTGTTTTCAGTATATATTTCACCAGCAATTGAATATAGTGAGCACAAAAAAAACTCTGGCTGCCTTGTTTCAAATGAACATTCGTAATGGTTGGGTCTCCATGAGCTAGACGATATTTTTCGAGGGCAAAAGTACAATATATTACAAACCGTTTCGAGTATTTGTCGAACAAATCCTTTAAAATGGGTAATATGAAAATGCTGAGGTAGCTAAACTGCGATTGGAACTCGAAGTGACTAAAACTATAATTTATCAAAAGGTGTTATACTATTTACAAAGTTTTGAAACTCAGAAGAGAAATGATGATGTGTTAAATTAGAGAGATATAAAGATGAATGTCTGCACCAATTCAAACTGGTATAGACAAAGACTTAGACCAGATGAGCCATGAAATGAAATTTAGCTCAACTATAACTCAAACCAAATAAAGAAAAAATCGTAAGCTTTATTGATAGTTGGATTTAGTTAGAGATGTCTGATTATTCTGGGATACCTGAGGCACTTGAACTTCCGACGACTTCTAAGTTAGATCTTAGTGAAGCTTCAATTTGTTGGAACTGGATGGCACCACCTTGTACACCTCTTTTCTCATTTACTCCACCTGTTGGTAATGAAATAGAGCTGGTGATGGAATGCTGTGAAAGGAAGGATTGAATCTCTGAGGCAACTTCTGAAGGTTCAGATCTTTTGAAATTTTTGATGAAATCACTAGCAGCTGATTGGATCTCACTTGGAATCGGCAATGATGCAACAGATGGAGCTGATGGAGTTGCAGCAGTATCAGCAGTGGCAGGGGTAGCTGGTGATGAAGCAACAGCAGGACTTGAGGCAACGGCGGGAGTCGAAGCAACAGCAGGACTAGATACTGGGGCAGGGTTTGATGCTGGTAGATTTGGTGCTGAGCTTGATGATAATGTAGTTGTTGTTCTACCATCGGCGCCTTCATCAGAAGCAGCTGACGCAGATGAGATTGAGGCTGCTGCAGAAGATTCTAGAGCTGTTATTTCTGAATTGATTGTGGAAGCTTTGGCGATACCTGAAGACAATGAAATATCTTTATTGACAATACTGCTCTGAGCTGAAATTGGAGCTAAACAAACAGCAATAACTGTTAAAATATTTGTTGGTAACATTTTTTAATTTTCTGGGGATTTGAAATTTGTGGGTATCAAAGAAAACAGTGATTAGAGCTATTGTCATCATATTTTTTTCATTATCAATTCTGAAGGGAAAAAGTGTTGTATTTATATACTTTATTCATTATAACAACTTTTGATGTTTATTGTTTTCCAAGTAGAGGTCTTTTCTGAATCGTATGTATCAAGTGTTGTTATTATACTCTTTTCAAGTCGAGAATTACCAGTAAATCATGCATCGTCATGGCAAAAGGTGAAGATCAGAGTGCTCATGTGTTAATTTGATGGTTGATTCAGGTACCAGTTGTTAGTTCCAGCACTAATTTCCCTAAAGAGAATTGTTTAGATTTACAAATACCAGACTCCAAACACCATTGTAAATCGTTTTCAACTAACTCTATGATCTGAATGTTTTCTGTTAATTTGTATTAATAAAATTGATGAATTGACTTTATTGGCTCGAGGACAGAACTAAAATTCCCTCAGAGCCTCTAGACCTATGTGTATGTATTTTATTGTAATGGGGACATATGAGCAGGTTGCTCTATCTGATTTAATCTGACAGGAATAAACTGTATGTTGGCGTAGGCTGTGGACGTATAATAGGAAGGAAAAGTGACTTAACACAACTTTGTAACTTTGATAGTGGACCATGGAATTCTGTTGACTTCAAACTTCAAAGGCACGGTGCTTTTTCTTGCCTGTGTTACATTGTAGTATGAGATCTTCATTGTTGGTTAAGACCAATTCGAGAATGTGTCAATTGTAGCTTCGCAACTGCAGATCTGAAAAGTATAGCCCAGATACAAAAAAAAACACCACTAGCGGTAAGGGCTCGACATGGACATCATAAATCTGGGAATATTCGATTCCCAAAGGGTATGATTCTCAGATCCAGGAACATGCACCCAGATTCGGCTACCAGTTTACAGATCTCCATTCAGTAAGGGGTCCTGCTCAAAAGTTTCAGGTTTGAAGTTCAAAAATCAGTTGGAAGTTGGTGTGGATTTGTTTCGAAATTTTGCTAAAAACAAGATTTTGCAGTCAGCAGGCTATTGGATTTGAAAGTCAGAGCATTTTGATATCAATGGTTACCAACAACAGCAGCACTTGACGCACTGCAAAAGGCTAGGGAATAGTGATATTAAAAGTGCTAGATAGATTTGACGATCTGGTAACTGAGAATGTGGAGTAGCCCATAGTAATTGGGCCGTGGCCACATTACCAGGATTATCTCATAAGAATATGATGGGGGAATAAACCACGCTATCTTAGTTGGCTAAAACATGAGAAATCAATCATGAATTAAGACCTGTCCACGATGATCACTTTCAGAATTGTATAATGAGATCTTTTACAAAACTTTTGGCAACAGACACTACATATGATGACAGAAAAATCAAAAAATGTTGACCAGCAACAGGAATTATAACTGCAAACTAAATCAAACAATCGAAGAATCAACTTTATGAGTATGCTCCCTATGATGTGCTGAGGGTTTATCTTGGTCAATTTCCAAAATTTCAGCACTTGCATCATCATTAGTTTGACTTTTAGAATCATTGTCGTTTCTTACTATGTCTTCTTTATCATGCTCATCCGCACCTGCACTCAAATCTCTATGGAATCTTTCAGGACCAACCAATACACAAATCAATAGGAAAATTGTAACACCAGTCATGAATAAAGCCATGACTTTTCCATAATCGTGAACATCTGGCCCTAATTCAGGTAATGGAAATTGTTCAGTGGCATCTGACTCAATAGTGGCAGAAGCTGAAGAAACTAAATTACCCAATTGATAAGCAAGACCACCAAAAATAGCTCTAAACTCTGGAGGTGATAACTCAATCAAATGGATTGGTAGAATACCCCATGCCCCCATAACACCCATTTGGAAAACAAACCCACTACCCATGATTTGAGACTGTGACTTAGTGAAGAAAGTTGGATATATAAATGTTCCAGTAATAACACAGCAAATAACTAATGCTAAACGTCTACCTGTAATTTCTGAAACTTGACCCATGATCAGCCCACCAAGCATGGCACCCAAGTTAACAACAACCATTGTTACTGTTCTTTGATCAGCAGTCAATTTAGCTTGTTTTGTTAACATTGTTGGGAATAAATCTTGTGATCCATGAGAACTGAAGTTCATCCCACTCATCAAAAATATTAAATAAATGAACAGCAACCAGTACTGTTTCAAAGCCTTTTTCATGTCTATGAAAAATTGCTTTGTTGGAGAGTAATTTTCACCTCTCCCTTCAAGTTCTGCTTTCTCTCTTGCCAAACGTTTATGTTCTAAGAACAATGGTGATTCAGGAAAGAAAAGTCTCCAGACAAGTAAGATAGCAGGAGGAGCTGCACTGAACCAAAATAAAGCTCTCCATCCATGTGTAGTAAATTCAAAAGCACGGAAAAAAATAATTGCGAAAATGTATCCCAAGTTATAACCTGGCAAAAAGATACCACTTAAAACTGATCTAGATTGAACAGGGGCATTTTCCAGAGCTGTAACAGAACAAACAGAGTACATGGCTCCCATATTTATTCCAAACAATGCTCTAACTCCCAAGAATTGTCCATATGTTTTCACAAATCCAGTTCCAATTTCAATAACAACGAAAAGTAGAACACAGGCTAAATAAGCTGGTTTTCTTCCATAAGTATCAGAGACAAAACCGAAAATAACAGCACCAAGAGATCTAAACATTAACACTAGAGTGATACCCCATGTGATATCAGTGATTGAGACATTTAAAGTCTCAGCAATAGCACTCGCACTAGCAGAGACACAGAAGAAATCAAAAGCATCAATGGTCCAGCCCATATACCCCATCATGAAAAAATTCCAATGAGATCTATTCATTGCTTTGAAAGCAGGAATTGGATTCAATGTTTTCAAATCAGTATTTGGTAAATGGAACAAAGATGGGATTCTTGTGGCAATGTATCTACCCACTGAAGGGTTGTTCTTCGAGGACATGATAAGCAATTTTGAGGTTGAATTGATGTTTTAGTTAAAGATCTGTTTCGAAGATCGAGGGATCTGAATGAAAAAAAGGGAATACCAGGGATATTTATACATAATCATCAAATGTGAAATATTAATAAAATCAAAACCAAAGCTGTCTCGAAGAAATATCAAGTGGTTCAAGAGCATTATTTTATGATTGTTGAGTTTAATTGGGTATCATTACCCCAGATTTAACGATGTTCAAGACCCTGACGCAGGCGCTAGTCCCGCATGGTGTCCAAGCAGTAGACCGTGGTCCCTGAAGAGGCATCAAGCGGCTAAGAAATCCTAATGGGAGAGCTAAGAGCTGTTTCTAGGATTTAACAGGAATTAGCAAGGGTTTTTTTCCCAACCTCGAGGGACGCGCAGGCCAAGCGGGATTTTTCCAAAAGTCATTCTTAGTCGTGGCTAGCTTAGCGGGTTGGGCTGGGGCGGGGCAACGGGTTGTCATTAAATTAAATAAGGCCCTAGACCCCATCGGGACCTCTCTTTGTGGGAGATTGAGGACTAGGCCGTCTGAGAACCCGGGATTCAACTTAATTTCCAAGATTCCAAGACATTAAAAAGCGTAAAAGATGAGAAAAGTTGGAAAATATTTGATTGTAAACCTTGTTTTGTTTGATTTATTGTAAAATTATTATATTTGTGGTTAATGATGATGCTTTTTGTGGTGGTGTAGGGTTAATGGATACGTGGGATGCCATTATTTGGTTGTATTAGATCGAATGAAAATTGTCATATTTAAGATTGTTGGAGTAATAAGAAGCAATCACAAGGTGAGTGATTGTCAGCCAAGGAAGGGACTATTTCATTTATCTGTTACGTATCTCTTCTTGTTTAATCTGTTGAGCTGGTGGGACTGCTTTAAAGCAGAGATTCCCGCGTTCGATCGCAAATTTAGTTCCGATGAACTAGATTTGAGGACCATCTCTAGCCGTTATTGTACTTCTAAATTAAATGAAACAAATGATCAAACCCAGCTTAACACTATTCCCCATATTAAGAAAGCGTGGGTAGCCCAATAAGCAGACGGAGACCTCCATTGATGTTAGTCTACAATTATAGATAAGACACCAAGTATCAGCTATATAGTTTATTCTCAAACTCCGAAAATGTCAAGAATTACCATTATCAAAATTGTGGATCGATCCAATATAAAAGATAACAGTAAACCTAACTACAAGTTTTTAAGTGGGTCAGTAAGATTATACTCCTTCGATTCCCCTTCTCTGGAATGTCAAATATACTAATTTGACGAACTGGATGTCAACCATTCGGAGTTGATCTTTGTGTCAATCCTTATCCTAAAAACCATGGCTTTTATTACGAATTAATTTAATTAGCTATACTTACATATTGCTATCATATAAAAGTATATTAAGTACCTCCCTGAACGATCTTTGTCTTAGAAAAGAACTTAAATCACAACCAAGCTATTGAGCCATGTCCAACGCTACTCAATTTGAAGCAAACAATAAAGAGTATAAATCTCAATTTACTCAAGGTTCATTACCATTACCACCAGCTAAAAAAGTTGCAATTTTAGCCTGTATGGATGCTAGATTACATCCTGATAAGATATTAGGATTAGAAATTGGTGATGCTCATATTATAAGAAACGCAGGTGGTCGTTCAACTGATGGATTAAGATCTTTGATAATTTCTCAAAGATTATTAGGAACTAGAGAAATCATTATTATTCATCATACTGATTGTGGTATGTTAACATTTGATGATAATGTTCTTAGAGATAAACTGGCAAAAGAAACTGGTGAACTAGTTGATCATTGGAGTTTCTTACCTTTCAATGATTTGAAACAAAGTGTTATTGATGATGTGGAATTCATCAAGAGAAATCCATTGGTTTTGGATGTTCCAATAACTGGTTATATATATCATGTTGAAGACGGTTCAATTGAGAAAGTTGCCAGTGCAAATGTTTGAGATACAGTATACAATGAAAAGCAATTAATGGCAGGCTCCATTTGAAGTGCTCTTTCAAATATAGTACTCTCACTACATGATTTTATTGAATATATTAACAATTTCCGTAATTTTTATACATACAAAAAATAACCACAACTAAACAAGAAACACCTTTATCCGAAAGATTCATCAATTCATTAAAACCCAAATGATCTGTTCTATTGAGTCACATTATCATTATTATTATGGATACTATAAGATAATTGAGCTAATTTTGTTTCAGTTTGTGATAATTTTGTTTCCAAAGTTGAAACTCTTGATTCTAGTAATTTAACATAAGGTAATAAATCATAATTTTTAATTTGTTGTTGTGAAGAAGACTGCTCTGTATCTCTTTGATCTTCAGATAGATGATTGATTAATGGAGTTAATCTGTTGATTGAAGGTAAAGAATTCAATTGTTGTGATGGCTGATGTGTGGATGTTGCTGAACTTATCGATAAAGATCTGTCCTCAGTACGCTGTGGCTGGGGTTGAACTTTCCAGTGATTAGTCTCATAAGCAACTCTCTTCAAAGGAGGTTGCTGAACATCTTGATGAATTGGGTTTAAATGAGGACTTTGTGGTTGAGAGGTTATTTGTTGTTGCTGGATTTGATTTGATGAGATTTGATTAGATGGTTGAGGAGTTAAATCTTCTTCTAAACGATGTTTTAAAATGGAATCATCAACAAGTAAAGTGCAACCACTTTGACTATTATTATGACGAACTAAAGCATCACATCTAGCAAATTTTCTTCCACAGTTTTTACATTGATAAGGTTTTTCACCAGTATGTAATTTTTCATGTCTTTTCAAATCATGTAATCTTCTAAATTTTGATGAACAAATTGAACAACTAAATGGTTTTTCTTTTGTATGAATTAATAAATGAGATTTCAAATTATGCTTTCTTGTGAATTTATGATCACAATGAGGACAACTAAATTTCTTCTCCCCTGATTGTTCCGATTCATCCTCTTCGTTAGGTTCTTCGCCTTCATGTTGTTGTTCATGGTGATGATGATGATGATGGTCTTGGTGCTCTCCTTGTTCCAGGTGTATTTGTTTGGAGTGTGGATCCCCAGCACTAAGCAATGAAGGTAATACTTGGGACATGTTTATCTTCTCTCCTCTTTGTCTACTGTTTCCAAAATAATGACACGAGACTTAAATAACAATAGGATCTCTCTTTTGTTTTATAGTTTTATAACAATCTTAAAACGAAACGGTCCGTTGAAAATTTGTGGTTAGTAAACTGTGGTTAAGTTTTCCTTCAGTTCCACAGTTAATAATTATAGCAGCCAAAACGGGATACGTTTCCTCCGTGTGTTTTGGTATATCGTTCCAATAATGTCAAAGTATAAGCTATCTCAAGAATGGATATATATACAGCCGACTAAAACTTTTCCAAGCTATTTCTCTTTTGGTATCTCTATTGTTTAAGCTCAACTTTTGTTGTTGTTAAAAGCTTTTTGTTGTTTTTGAGTGTGGCTTAAACATTAGTGACACTTGTCAATATGGCAGCAAACTCGATTCGCGACAAGAAACACAATAAGTTTTCACCTATATTCAAATTTGAATAAAAATGAAATATTGGTCCAGTTTTTGTTGGTTCAATTGGTTTATTTCCATTATTATGGTCAAGTTTAGAACATTTGCCACCATTGCTACGCCTGCTATTGGGTACTACTTCCTCGACAACGAACTTTCACAGAGGTACCCAGATGTCCCAGTCAGCGAATTGCCAAAGGATTCCAAACTAGCCAATTACAATAAAAGAGATGGTTCCAAATATTTTGCCTATCATGATATCTTCAAGGCAACTGTCAATAATTCATCATTAGACCGGGTCAATTTGAAATTTTTATCTACTCCAGGGATCTCTAATCTGGTCCATACTGAGTCTGATGATTCGATCAAGACAGCCACTGGTGCATTAGAATCCAAAATCATAAAGGCATATGATGCAAAGAACTATAAATCTACAATCATTAGATGGAACTGGGCTCCTTCATTTAAAATCGTCCCATTCTTCGAGACACTGTCTTCTTATGGTTACCCTTGGAGAATGATGAATGGTGGGATCCATGAGATCTTGATCATCAATTCAAAAGAGAATAGGGACAAGATTGATGTGTATTTCTCCACTGCACATGAATATAATGATAAAAGAGACGGGAAAGTGATTCCAAACTGGGTGCAATCCTTACATAGGAACTATGCCCGTGTGATCTTGTACTTAGCCACTAAGGAATAAGTTGTTCCTATGAGACATGACTTGTACATACAGCATTGATAAATACATATTCTTATAAATATATCCAGTCAAATGAAGTTATCTTGCAAAGATGTTTCGCAATGCCCAAGCCTTGTAAGATGTTGATTTAATCAACGTTATCTGCCAATGGAAGCTTTAGATTCTTTTCACTTTACCAATTCAACCTCATTATCTGTAAGTGGTAGTAGAATTTGCCCATTTCTCACAGAATAAGCACGCAAAGGATAGCTCAAGTTAATGTTTCTGATTAACAATATTCAACTATATCATCTTCTTATTATCTACTACGCAGCTCGTTGACTTCCAGATTAGGACATTATTGTGTAATTATGTGCGTATTCTATCTCAGCTGTGTGTTGATTTTCACCGGGGCAACAATCAAAACCAGCCAGCCAACACCAACAACGATGCTTAAGCAGCTATCAACGTAGAAAGTGTTTGGGATGGGTATATCAATATTGATATCATTAGAATCGCAAGAACTCAACGATCACAATTGTACTATTTTCAATTCATTATATCTTCTTCTTGTGTCTCTAACTGCCCAAAACAACTTGATTACATAAGGATATCCCCAATAAAATCCAAATTTGACTCGTGGGAAGGCAAAAATTCATTTCAAAACAACTGATACTCAGATTTATCACAGATCTTAACATCAACACTAAACAGATCTTACAATTTATTATTAACGAACTACCGTGCTGCCGCTGCTGCTGCTAGACGAAAAAGCATCCGTCATCACCTGCTTGTGCCGTGCTACCAGAGCTACTGCTGAACACACACCTTGTTTCTCCCTCAAAAAGGTGTAAATTAAGGGGAATATTGACTGAATTCGAAACACAACAACGAGACCATTAGAAACTCAAAAGGTATAGAAACATCTGTATCTTTACAATAAGCTCTTGCTTACATCCACCATATCTGTCTTGAAAACCTGGAAACATGTCACTAATAGACACTTCATCTAGAAAAAGACCTAGATCTTCATTCAGTGATTGGAATAACTTGCTAAAGAAAAAATTCAATGGTACAACAAATAATACTGCAGCCACAACTGGGACTAGTAATGGTAATGGGAATAATGAGCTGGGTTTAATCATAGATGATGACACAGAGATGAAAGATAATTCCAGTGTTGTTATTTTGGACTCTGATGATGAAAATTACGAATTTAATGATACAAATGATAATTATGATGATGCTGATGATGAAAGTGGACCGAATGGTAATGTCAATGATAATAATGACAATGATACTGAATCAATAGTGATTTTGAAAGAGTATAACAATTCTCAGCCAACAAATTCTCTTCATCATCGTCATCCTTTCACTGATGAATTGGATTCAAACTATAACATTGGAAGTGGTGAACCACCAACATTTGAATTTGGGTATCAAAATAATAGCCATACTGCAAACAAAACTTTGGATTTGGAGGATCGCGATTTTGATGATTTTGATTCAACCACAACAACTGCAACAACTACTATGGGCCAACAAATGGAGGGGGTTGATGATGATGGTCAATTATTAGCTAAATTATTGAAGCATGAAAATTTGAACAATAACAACAATAATATCAGTGACCAAAACGATTCTCCGATTGTCGATGATGATGGATTAAACTTCATTCCAAATCTGGTTAATGATATTCATATTGGTGTTAAAAAGAGAAGAACAAATTCGTTACCTCAATTACCTTTATCTCAAATTTCTTATAGAAGAGTTTCTGAATTGATAAAAATTGGTGAAATCAAACCAAACTTGGTTTTACCAAATGGTCAATCAATCCCATCATCGGCTTCTTCAACTGATAGTAAAAATTCTCATACTTCCTCAAATTCATCAGCTTCTTATTCAGATACTTCATCTTCATTATCTTTCTATAAAACAACAACAAATTCATCAACAACTTCTCCATTATCTCCAATCCCACAACAATTTAAAAAAAAAGTGAAAGTCACTGATGATGATGGTTATTATATTGCTGAAGCTGGTGAATATTTTGCTAATGGCCGTTTTAAAGTACTTGGATTATTAGGTCAAGGAACATTTGGAAAAGTTATCAAAGCCATAGATCTCATGAATAATGAAACAGTGGCAATCAAAATCATTAGAGCGATTCCAAAATATAGAGAAGCCTCCAAAATTGAATTAAGGATCTTAACAACGTTGAAAAATGCTGATCCTGATAATTTGAATAATTGTATTCATCTAAGAGAAGTTCTCGATTACGAGAACCATATTTGTATCATTACTGATCTTTTGGACATAAGTCTTTATGAATTTTTACAAAATAATAAATTCAAACCTTTCCCCGGATCTCAAATTCAAGCTATAACAAGACAATTGGTGAGATCCATTGCATTTTTACATGATTTGAAATTGATTCATACTGATTTAAAACCAGAAAATATATTGCTAACAAGTTCAGATTTTGCCAAATTCAAGAAAAACAATAAAGTTTTGAAAAATCCATTAATTAATGTGATTGATTTTGGTAGTGCAATTTTCAATGATGAATACCATAGTGAATTGGTTTCAACAAGACATTATAGAGCACCAGAAATTGTCTTGGGAACTGGCTGGTCTTTCCCATGTGACCTATGGTCTCTTGGATGTATTCTTGTTGAATTGGTCACTGGTGAAGCTCTTTTCAAAACTCATGAAAATTTAGAACATTTGGCCATTATGGAAAAAATATTGGATGAATCAATGCCTAATTCAATGATTAAAAAAATAAAAAATAATGAAATCTTGAAATATTTTAAACAAAATCCAAATGGGTTCTATTCTCATCAATATCAATTAAATTATCCAAATGTCAATACACAATCCAAATCAATTGATTTTGTTAATTCTTTGAAAAAATTGGATGATTTAATCTGTTCTAAAATCAAATTAAAAATAAATATTAATATGAATGAATCAATGAAGAAAAATTGGGAAAAAAATCATTCCAAAAACAAATCTTTAAATTATGAAACTTTCCAATTTTGGTTTTATTTCATTGATCTTGTTAAAAATTTATTGAAATTTGACCCAAATAAAAGAATTACTGCTATCGATGCTATGAATCATCCATGGTGGGATTTTGGAACCATTGATGAAGCAACAAGTTCTTTGGTTTGAAGTTGGTGCTGTTGCTTCACACATACTGAGAACAAGTATGACATTTGATTATTAGTTAGGTTTCATTGATGCCCTGATTTGGTCTGGCATCAAAATATTAATATGGGGATTGGTTCTTTTCATTGGTTTTTTTGCAACTTTTTATGCTCTTCTTTTTTTCAATTTCAATTCGCTTCACTTCTTTACTATACCCTGATGATCGTTGATTATCACATGTTTTCTCTTCGATATGTCTTTTTATTACATTTGGTTTATTCTTTTATTTGCTTGGTTTCACTTATATATTGGTACATTCTTTGGGATTTCTTTCGTTTTTTAATTTTCTTCAAGACAGATCTTGTCACACTTATTGATATCTTATTCTTATAACACTTATACTGTGCGTGATTTAAGCCTGGTTATAACTTTCTTGTTTTTGGTATTGTAGCGTATTTCCACTTTAGTTTTGTTTCTATAGAATCTTCAGTTCACATCATCGGTTTGCAGTTTGGTTTCAGTTTTCTAGCTTGGGTTCATTCATCAATTTTAAAATGTTTATGATCTCTGAATTTATTTTCACTGTAGGGCCACGATCCCCAGGTTTTATTAGGGCTGGTAATGGAGCTCATCATCATAACTAATGGTCTTACTATGGTGGTTGCTGTGAACGGTTTGAATTTCAATAATTGAGAACAGTTCAATGAATGTAACTAAAACTAGCAGTGGTTGTTCTTTGTATAGTCTTCGTTCAAGTAATTTTTTGGATGTTTATATGACCTGAAGAAAAAGATCAATTTGGATGCTTATTTCTTGAACTATACTGGCTCTGATCTTATAAACAACCAGACATGTGTGTTAAGCTACAAAGATGTTCATGATGAGTAATTGAACCAAGAATCTCGTAATTCTGTGGTGCTTCTCCATTGGAAAGTCAAGTTTATGGTGTTGCGTCCCAAACCGGAACCTGATTACGGCTTTTGAAATCAAAAGGTTTAATTTTCACTTCTGTGCTAGTAGTGAAGCAGAAGCTTTTATAAATATTGAAGTCCTTTTTAAACCCAGAAACCCAGAAATTATGTCTACCGGTAATCCAGGTATGTTGTATCATTATTGATCATGAGGTATATTCCTATTAACTCAGGATTTTAAAGGTAATGCCTTCTCAAATTATTCGCCAAACCCTCCAGAAAGAGGCTCGTTCCCATTAGATCATGACCACGAATGTTCTTCTATAATGGCCCAATATCTGGAATGTCTGAAATTAGTGAAGGGTAATAATGCGCCGAACTGTCGTCTTCTAGCTAAAGAATATTTAGGTTGTCGTATGGATAATGAACTTATGGATAGAGATGAATGGAAGAATTTAGGATTACCTGAAGATGAAAAACCATCACTACAGGATAAACAACAACCGAAGAAATAAAAATTGTATTATAATGATTTATGAATTATTTAACGTGTTTATAGGATGGATAAGAGTTAGTATGCCACTTCAATGTACATATAAGGTTATTAAATCTACAAAATAGTGTAGTTGATGACCTAGCTTAGAGGTCTACGCAATAGTTCAGATGTCAAGTAAAGCTAGAAAAGGATAAATCGATAAAATTAAATGAAAAACCTGTGATATATTAAAAAGTACCACATATAAAATTCTTGTCAATAAGTTCATTTTTCGTGAAAATAGCAAGATGATTACCCATCTGCAATATGATGTTAAATATTCGGGGGTATCATTCAACATAGAAAAAGAATAAAGGGGTATAAAAGTAAACAAAATATACTATATAAGCAACCAAATAACAATAGATAAATAATAAAAAAATGGTGCTATTTTAACCAATAACATAAATAAAACCAGCCATCCTATTCCAAACCCAAATTAACCGTCCAACGACCAACCCTTATACCGGAAACAATAGTAATCAAAATCAATAGTGTAGTGGACTATAGCGTCACGTTCTTTACCATAGCATTAGCTTGATGTCCTTCAGTGTCTTCTCCCATTTCCCCTCAAGCCAGAGCTATTCTTTGGCTCCTTTGAACTAAAAAAACTCTTAAGATAATGATGATCTTTCTCGGATCCTAAACCAAACCATCTTCTCTTTTCTCGATCATGTAGAAACCCACTCATTTTATTCCTCAGTTCAGTCGCTTCCTTGCTTGCTTTTTTGAAATTAGTACCTTTACTTGAGAAAGTGTCACCCCATAATTTCCAACCTTGATTCTTGATGTCTTCAAATCCTTCTTTAGTTTGCAATTCTTCCTTGCTCCTGAAAAAATAATCATACGCATTCTTTCCAGAGCGCTCATAAAGATTATGTAAATATTTACCATGCTTTTTCAGCGATTTTTCAATTAAATCTCTAGAACCATCTGGTTTATTGAAATTTTCATACCTGTCTTTAGCGAAAGAAAAGACAGTTTTAGCCGAGCGATCAATAGAGTTACTAGTGTTCTTGAAGAATGATCTCATAGAATCATAAACTTTAGATTTTTTATCCTGATTCATGAAATCTAAGTATCCAGCTGCCTTTAGCTGCAGAAATGTGTTCGAAGTTTGGTCTCTCAAATTGCTCAAGGTAAACAAAGTTTTCAGCTTTAAAGACTCGTATTGCTCATTGTAATTATAACATTTAACTTTCTCTGTGGTGCCATAGAGGTTTCTTTTAGTGATTTCCAAAACTTCAGCAACGTCATCAAATAAAATATCTAATTTCCTATCTTCATAGATATTTTTCCAGTATGAATTTACTGAGTATATGCTATTATCTATACTCAACCTTATATGGTGAAACACTCCGTTATAATCAAACTCTTTTGTTTGTTCGGTGATTTTATAAGCATTTCTAGATGCTATTGCAGTCCAGTCAGCAGTCTTGTCAAATAACGAAAGGCTCATGTCCATTACATCTTCTTGGAAGTTCGAACAAATTCCTTTTACAAGAACCCAGTAGTCAGGTCTTGAAGCTTCTTGATGTTTCTTATCATTATATTCATGTTCAGAGACAACCTCTTCATAAGGGACGGTCTTTTCCAAGTAAACCGTTTCACCAGGTAAAAACAATGTTTCAGTTCTTGTTGCATATCTAATGATAGTCAAAGTGTTCAAAACCTCATTATCTGGGACTTTTAACTCCGATGACCATGATGGAACAACAGAGTTACCTGTTTGAACTCTGGTATAAAGCTCAACAGAGAGAATTAAAAGCAAGAAACAGGCAGCTTTCAACATGGAGCTTAATTCAAAACTTGAGAGTAAAATATCTTTACTTGGGAACTTCGAGCTTGGTTTAGTTGTGTTCTCATGGCTCTCTGTATTGGAAGCTTCTGTTGTAGTGATTAGCTTTTTCTCTTTGTCCAATTTCACTGGGTCAGGGAAGGTAAAAGAGCCCTCAGTTGAAGCTGCACTGTTACCTTTCAATGTTGTGACAGAATTATCCACTGCTTCTTCCTCTACAACTTTCAAAGTAGCAGCTGTGTCACTTCTTTTAGCTGATGGTGCTGTGATTGGCTCAGAAGCAGTTGTGTCACCTTCAGTTTCAGAAATCACACCTGCCTGACCACCGTTTGCCCACTCACCAATATTTTCAGATGAGGATGAATAGTTTGATCTGATATCATGATCAGTGGAAAAGTTATCATCACTAAATATCACTGACCAATTACGCTCAACGTCATACTCGAAAGCGGAATCTGATAAATCTGAGGTTTGTGGAGTAGTGACACCACTGGAACCAGTGTATTTCTCTTCACGAGCACCTGAGGAATTCCCCGAACCTGAAGTGCTAATTCTAGTTTGCTTCTCTGCCTCTTTAGCCTTCGAAGATTTCTTATTTTGCTTTGCCATGATGTAGTTGATCTATGAATAAAATACTCCACAAAAAGTAAATCAATGATTATAACAAAAGCACTAAGCAAAAATCACAACCCACAATATGTCTAGTTCGCTTATTCAAGTCTTGGATTCTTGAAGGGCACAATAACACTCAGTTATTCTGTTCCAAAATCAGTCAAACTGAGAGTGGCGACAGTTGAAACAACGCTTGCTTGACTTGTGCTGCACCTTCTAGCCTTTTGTGTTCCTAAAAAAATCCCTAAATGCGAATACACAAACGGATCAAATAAGAAGCTAAATACTTGAGTTATTTGTCTTGACTCGCTTCTATTTCAGTAGTTACAATCCACTTGATTGAGAAATCACTCTTAAATGGGATATAACCGTTGAAATTGACTTCTTTAAACAATCTAAAAGGATTTTGGGAAGGAGAATTGATAGATAACTTGTGTGGTTTTCTAATCGCTTTGCGTATTTCCCGCGAATTCCTGTGTGGTGCTGCCCGATTCGCGATCGTCTTTAATAGATAAAGACTTTGGCGTATAACTGACAACCACAGTTTGGGGAATTAGAAGTATCTGCTACAAATTTGGATAGATGTGTTGGGAATTAGGCATTAATTAGATATTGAGGCATGAGTGATTCGCTGGACATGTGGTGGAGTTCATATTTTGCCGTTACTAGACTCTGATAAACTTTTAACCTTTTGGTGTATGTCTGCAACGGTATTGGCAATCTCCATAAATAAGTTGAACTCTTCATGCAACGTACTAATAACTAAGTCGATACCACCAAGATCACTCACAGAGTATTTTTCAATTCCCTCAACTGCTGAATCTATTTCACTCAGGACTCTAGTGTACTCTTGTAGCTTATTCTTGTAATATTCAACTTTCTTGTTGAAATATAAATCCAGCTCCACTGATGAAACCTTGTTACCAGCTGACAACAATCTTTGCAGTATCTGAAAGAAATTTTCGGAGTCATGCAATGCCTCATCTGTAGAAGCTCTCATGTCCTGTAAGATATTCAGATCATTTTCCAAAGCTTGATTTGTGGAAGAGTATCTGTTTTGTAGAAATTCAACGTCTCTAGGTATACTCTCAATAACTTCAGAATGTTGATCTTGTTCTGCCTTTAATTGTTCAGATATCTGGACTTGGCTTTGAATGTACTGATCCAATTGTTCTATTTCCCTCTTGAATTGCTCTGGCAAATCAGCAACAGTAGTTAGTGGTGTTATTTGAGGCAAATTTTGCTGTTGTTGTAATTGTTGTTGCTGTTGTCCAAGTTGAGACTGGCTGTTACTCCCAAATAATGATGAGCCTGTGTTTGTGTTATTATTATTGTTGTTTGATCCAAAAAGACCACCACCGGTGCCTGATGAACTATTATTGTTTCCAAACAATCCACCACTTGGTGCAGTAGAAGCAGATCCAGAAGATCCAAATAATCCTCCACCAGTTGGAGCAGCTGGCTTGTTTCCAAAGAGACCACCCCCAGTAGTGGATGCAGAAGCATTGTTGTTCCCAAATAATCCACCGCTCTGAGCTCCAGTTGACGTATTATTACCCGATAAACCACCAGATAATGGTGGCTTGTTTCCAAATAATCCACCGCCGGCGTTTGTATTAGCACCAAATCCACTTGATGTACTAGATGATGTATTGCCAAAAAGCCCACTAGCTGGTTTATTAGCTGTCGAGGCTGCGTTATTATTCCCAAATAGACCACCCGAGGTTGGGGCGGTCGTATTCGTATTAGAAGAGCCAAATAGACCACCTGAAGTAGCTGGCTTTTGTGCATTGTTAGATCCAAAAAGACCACCAGCTGAAGTATTTGACGAACCAAACCCAGTGGATTGTGTATTTGTGTTGTTGTTATTGTTACCGAAAAGCCCCCCAGATTGTGCTGGAGCAGGTGCACTTTGGCCAAATGTCGACCCAGTATTAGAGGATGCATTGTTGTTCCCAAATAGACCGCCACCTGTTGCACCACTGTTGTTATTATTGCTTCCAAATGTGCTCCCTGTGTTTGACCCAAATCCACCAGACGTTGTGTTATTTGTATTGTTATTTCCAAATAATCCACCAGAAGCACCATTTGATTGTGTATTAGCAGCACCAAATAACCCTCCACCAGATGGAGCACCTGTGGTATTCGTAGAAGAGGAACCAAAGAGGCCACCAGATGCTGCTGGCTTGGCTCCAAATAGACCTCCTGAAGTATTGTTTGCTGATGGATTTGCACCAAAGCCTGAATTAGTAGCATTACTGCTGCCAAATAGGCCACCAGTAGACGCTGATCTACCGAAGCCACCACCACCACTTGAAGTTCCTGCAAACATTCTATATTTTGATACAATTGACCTATCAAAGACCTGATCTAGTGAGTTTCCTGGTTGTTCTGTTAAAGATCAATCTTCGAGATCAAGATCCTATTTGAAATTTTTTGTTTACATTTTTTTTTTCGAGGAAGCGAGAAACATTCTGCCTAGTCCCCTTCCGTCATCGGCCCTTCCAATTTCTGGCGTAAACCTCATATAACGAGCGTAAACTTCAGAACTTTAGTCAAATGTGTCAATTTCTATACATTATTTCATCTATGCTTGATGGGTTTTTTATTTCAATATTGATAAGATTGAAGCTGTTATTAATGTATCTGGCGTTACTTTGAATGGCTATCCCCTATCTGTATTCAATCCTTAAGCAGAAGTGGCCCAATGTTGTGAAGGATAACAAAGGTGCTCAATGTGACTCTCTTTACTTGGATCTAAATTCAATATTGCATACTTGCCTGAAGGAATCTAAGTCAGTATCTGATTTCAATGAGTTGGTAGTGAGTTACATAAACCGACTTGTGATATCATTAAAACCTTCGAAGTTGTTATATCTTGCTTTGGATGGAGCTCCTCCTGTTGCTAAGCTCAAGGGCCAAGCTGCTCGAAGATCTGCCTTTCCATTGAAGTCAAAACATGCAATTGATCCCAATGCCTTGACCCCAGGCACGGAAATTATGTATTCGTTGGCTCTGTACATTAAATCCATGACTCTTGATGGTTTCACATCCACCAAAGAATCATCTTTAAAAATTGTTTTATCAGATTCAAACGTTCCAGGAGAAGGTGAATTCAAAATTATACGACATATCAGAGAGCACTCTGTTGACAATTTACACCATAAGATTATGATTTACGGTTATGATGGTGATATCATAACTCTAGGTCTCTCCTTGAATAAAACAAATATCCATCTTGTACGAGAAAAGAAGACTAAGAGTCCCTCTTCAGGGTTTGGTATGTTTGAGATCCTCAACATTGATGACTTAAAGGTGTCACTCACCAAGATTTATTCCTTGGAATTAAAACAAAAAATATCGGAAAAGAGCCTAATACGTGATATTGTATTCTTGCTCTCACTATTGGGTAATGATTTCTTACCAACTCCCGGAGCACTGAGGGTTGAATCGACCACATTGGCTACATTACTGGAAGCTCTGCATGACTTTCATTCTGAACATAATGCTGCTATCACACTCGCTGGTGGAGAAATTGACAATGATCTGTTCAAAAGGTTTGCTGAAAAGCTCAGAGAAAATGATATCAACCATTTCAAATCTCATTCAACTACCACCAAGAATGCGATTGACTGCAAAGTCCTTGAACTTCAGCTTTCTGGATTATCATTTAGCGAGAAGAAATCAAAGATAAAAGATACTGTGAAGGAAGTTGAACTTCAGCTTTTCAACGATTGGGCCATGAAAAGATATAATGCTATATTTGGTACTGATGAAGAGTCACATTTTTCGGGATTGAATCACTATTATGAAGGTCTTAGTTGGTTATTGCAATACTATTTGAATAACAATCCCCCTGGCTGTTTCATTTACAAGTTTGACAGTGCACCATTGATTTCTGATCTATCCCGGGCTGTCTTAGAGCCTTCCTTTCAAAATGAAAGACCTCTAAATTCTTTACACCAGCTGGCTTTGGTTTCTCCTAAGCACTCCAAATCACTTTTACCAAAAGCTTATAGAGATAGCGATTCATACAAAGACTTCTCCTCTGCAGTGAGAACTTCGAATCCTTTGGAATACAAAGATATTCAATTCTGGGTAGATTTTTTCGAAAAAAAACTTGACCCACTATTGACCGACTCTGAGAAGGAGAGAATGACTCCAACGGAGGAAATAACCATTCTAGGATGAAGAAGTTTATCAAATATATGTCAAGTTCTTTCATTGGTATATGTGTAATTCTTGGTCTGCACGTGTAATCTTCCGACCGAAGAAAAGTGAACGTCCACTTTTTCGACTTTGCATCTCCATACAAAATTGACGAGACAGAACAGAGAACTATAGGAACTCTGATTCATTATATAATATTATCAATTGATCCAAATCGTGTCTTTTGGTTTATAATTTGAGTCTCTTATTGGTGGTCCACGTTGAATTCCGGGTGAAAACGACGAAAGAATTCAAACCAAAAAATTGTTAGCAAAGTTGATTTGTTGTTTTTAACGCCCGAATAATCCATTATTATTTTGAAAGAGCTTTTTACTTTTACTTAGGGATTTATTCAAAACCTATATCACCAGCAACCGTGCATTTCAAAAATAGAACAGTATGGGTATTCCTAAGTTTTTCAGGTTCATCTCTGAGAGATGGCCATTGATATCACAACTAATTGATGGTAATCAAATACCAGAATTTGATAACTTATACCTTGATATGAATTCAATTCTACATACATGTACACGTCCAAAAGACGAAGATGTTACTAAAAGATTAACAGAGGAAGAGGTCTTTAGTGCTATTTTTGCATACATTGACCATTTATTTGATACAATAAAGCCTAAAGAGGTGTTTTATATGGCTATTGATGGTGTCGCTCCAAGAGCTAAAATGAACCAGCAGAGATCAAGAAGATTTAGAACAGCTGTTGATGCCGAGAAGAATCTAGCTAAAGCTGTTGAGCAAGGTCTAGAGATACCTAAAGAAGAGCCCTTTGATTCAAATTCCATTACCCCTGGTACCGAATTCATGGCTAAATTAACAAGATATTTGAAATATTTTATTCATAAAAAGATCTCTACTGATTCAAGATGGCAAAACGTCGAAATTATTTTGTCTGGTCACGAAGTACCAGGTGAAGGTGAACATAAAATCATGGAATTTATCAGAGCTAAGAAGGCCGCTGATAATTATAATCCAAACTTACGTCACTGTATCTATGGGTTAGATGCTGACTTAATTATGCTAGGTCTTGTTAGTCATGAACCACATTTCGCATTATTGAGGGAGGAGGTCAATTTTGGTAGAAGACAAACCCAACCAAAAACTGTGGAAGAGCAAAAGTTCTTTTTATTACATCTCAGTCTTGTCAGAGAATATCTAGAGTTGGAGTTTCAAGACCTTAAAGAAACTGTCCAGTTTGAATATGACTTTGAAAGAGTTCTTGATGATTTCATTCTAATTATGTACGTCATTGGTAATGATTTCTTACCGAATCTTCCTGATTTGCATTTGAATAAAGGTGCTTTCCCATTGTTGATTGAAACGTTCAAAGAAGCGCTAAGGGGCTTAGATGGCTATATCAACGAGTTTGGTAAAATTAATCTACCAAGATTAGGTAAATGGCTTGATATTTTGTCCAAATTTGAGGTGGAAAACTTTGAGCAAGTTGAAGTTGACTTAGAATGGTTCAACAAACAATTGGAGAACATTTCATTAACCGGTGAAAAGAAAAGACAAAGACAGGGAAAACTATTGATCTTGAAACAGCAAAAAAAACTTGTTGGTATCATTAAACCTTGGCTGACCAAAACCACTGCAGCAAAACTTCCAAGTTCTATTGATGATGACTCTATTCCAAAATTAGAGCTTCCAATTGATATTGCTGAAAACAATCTAGATTTCTTGAGACAATTTGCATTTGATACTGGCCTTATCGTTCTTCATTCCAAGAGCGCCAATACTTATACTGTAAAATTGGACGTTGACGGTATTGATCCTCATGAGACGGAGGAGGAATTCACCGAAAGAACTAACGACGTTCGTCGTATCATCAAAAGATATGAAGCTGCTATCATCATAGATGCTGAAGGAGAAGATGTCGCTGAAGAAAGACAAGTTATCTACAATGAAAAGTTCGAACACTGGAAAGATAATTACTACAAGGATAAATTAAACTTCAGTATTCATGATGAAGAAAAAATGAAAGACTTGACTGAAAACTATGTTGAAGGTCTACAGTGGGTTCTTTACTATTATTATCAAGGTGTTCAATCATGGCCTTGGTATTACAGATACCATTATTCTCCAAGAATTTCAGATATCAAGAAAGGTTTAGGTATTTTAATCAATCTACAGAAAGGTACGCCGTTTACACCATTTGAGCAGTTGATGGCTGTGCTACCCGCAAGATCTCGTCAACTAGTTCCAGCAACTTATAGACCTTTAATGACTGAACCAAACTCACCAATAATTGATTTCTACCCAAGCGATGTTGAAACTGACATGAACGGGAAGACTGCTGAATGGGAGGCTGTTGTTAAGCTATCATTTGTCGATCCAGATAGATTAAAAGAAGCAATGAGGTCACATAACAGTGACCTTAATGCTGAAGAAAAGCAGAGAAATTCATTTGGTTCGGACATTCTTTTCACTTTTAACCCACAAATCAATGAAGTTTATAAATCTCCTTTAACTGGTGTGTTCACTGACATTGAAAGTAATCACTGTTATGAAAGGGGCTACCGCTTGCCTTCGGTTAATCCAGCTGATTATGTTACCGGTCTATGTAAAGGAGTTCTTTTAGGGACTGATGCGTTGGCTGGCTTCCCAACTTTGAAGTCAATCCCTTTTGATAGTGAGCTAAAAGCTGCTGGTTTGTATATCTTCAATCAACCATCCAGATCTACATCAATGATTTTGACCCACAAAGATACACATGAGGGTTTCACTATTGATCAATTTGCTAAACGCTATGTGGGTAAAGTTGTTTATTCTAGATATCCATATTTGAGAGAATCAAAAGTTTTGGGAGTCAAGGACGGCACAAGTGAATATTTTCTTGCAAGAACTGATAAGGGTCTTAAGTTTACTTCTAGACCAATGGATCCTGAAGATTCTAAGTTATACAGATCTACCAGAGATAATTTCACTAGAACGTATTTAACATCAAAGGGGATTGCACTAAAGAATATTCAAGCATTGGTGTATGTCTTGCCTGTATCTGGTTTGAAACGTAATGCATCTGGTGCCTTCGTTAAGTCATATGCTAAAGAAGAAGAGATTTACCCACTTGAGCTTGTCGTTGAAGATGTCAAGAACAAAGATGAAAGATTAGTTGAAAGACCTCCACTAGCGATTAATGAAGAATTCCCCCTAGAGTCCAAAGTTATCTTCCTAGGTGATTACGCTTATGGTGGTGAAGCTACTGTTAATGGCTACAGTTCCACTTCTCGTTTGGACCTTTCAGTTATCAAAAAGTCCATCAAAGATGAACCAACTATCGGTGCTGCCAAAGCTAGACAAGAGCAAATCGACCTCAAATATTATCCATCGTATGAGGTTTCAAGAAACTTGGGTTTACATCCGCTTTTCCTTTCAAAGATTACATCTTCTTTTATGATTGAGAATGATAAAGGGCAACGTATTCATGTTGGTCTTGATTTAAAATTTGATTCTAGAAGAGAAAAAGTTATTGGTTTCACTAGAAAGAATGAGAAAGGTTGGGAGTTCAGTATGTTGGCCGTTAACTTAATCAAGCAATACAGAGATTTGTTTCCTGATGTCTTCAGAGCTTTATCTAAACCCACCTCCAAGAGATTTCTCACAACTAGTGATGTTTTCGGTAATCTAAATACCAAAACTGTGGATACTCAATTGAAGGGTTTGGCTAACTGGCTGAAAGAAGCTAAGGCAAGCTTCATTATGGTATCTCTAGAATCTGATTCACTTTCAAGAGCTAGTATCCAAGAGATTGAAAATCAAGTTGAAATTTATTCAGTTCAAGCTGATAAAGAAGAAACCAGAAAACTAGGTGGTGTTCCAAGAGAAGCTGTCTTGGATCCTAGTGTTTCTTTTGACAAGCTAAAGGCACAGTCCTTCAAACTTGGTGACCGTGTTGTTTATGTTCATGATTCAGGTAAAGTTCCTTTGTTCTCCAAGGGGACTGTTATTGCATACCAAAGTCTTGGTTCCAAAGTCACTTTACAAGTGCTTTTTGATAAACCTTTGATTGGGGGTAACAGATTTGATGGAAGATTGAGAACAAATCGTGCATTGAATGTCGATTCTTCATTGGTCTTGAACTTGAGTTTCAAACAATTCATTTATCACTCAAAGGCTTCAACTTCTAAATCTGCCACTAACGGCAATAGAAACAATGCTAGATCCAGACCAGTACAATCAGATAGAAAGAACCCGATTAGACCAACTGATTCATCTTCTGAAGGGTCGAAGAACTCCAAGAAGCAGATCAATAAACCATTGAAAGAAAAGGTTGCTGCTAAGGAAGGTCAGACAAATGCCGAACATAAGGCAGCTCCAAAGACTTCTAAAGAGAATGAGTTATTATCTTTGTTGAAAGGTAAAAAGGGAGAAGAAAAATCCAAATCTGAAAGTGTTACACATGAACCATCAAACGGCTCAAACAACAATTTCAGTTCTAAACACATTCAAGCCTCTATTTTGAACCAATTTCAGGTTCAACAACAAGCACCTACTATACATCAATTCCCACCAGCTGGATTCCAGCCTCAATTTTTCCCTCCAGGACAATTCCCACCTCAGTTTATTCCACCAAATGGAGCCCCATTTCCGCCACCATCTCAAGGGCAATACCCTCCAGGGGTGCTCCCAGTGAGTGCTACCAATGGGAACAATGTTGAACGTGAGGATCAAGATTCTGGAAATACAAGACAAGCTGACAGATCTAGAGGTGGTGCTAGAGGTAGAGGTAATAGAGGTCGTGGTGGTAATCGAGGTGGTCGTGGTGTCTCCCATTCTAATGGAAAACCAAAAAAATCCCAGAGTAACCAACCAAAAGAATAATCAGATTTCCTGTGTGTTCAGAAAACAAATGATTTATATAAGTGTCTATTCTACTGTAGAGCATAATTTTTCGTTAATCATATCAATGAGCCTTCAGTTTATACATTTGTTTCAGTTCCTAATAATCTTCCTCCATAGTGTAAGACAAAGTTTTGTGCTCGGTCATTTGCGCTTGTTTTCTGAACCAAGCTTTTTCAAATCCATTAGACCTATCAACACCATCCCATCTCCAACCAGGAACAATTCCAAATCTATTTTCTGGGAACCCACCTTTAAATAATTTTCTTCCAGTACGCGATACATATTTCTTTGATTTCTTAGGGTTGAAAGAGAGAAGTGGATCATCCTCGTGTTCTCTCTTTTTCAATTTATCATTGAGTTCCTCATCATCAGCATGTCTTGCAAGTCCCGATTTAGCAGCTTTTTCAAGACTTTTCTTGCCCTCCTCTATATCTAGAAGTTGTATGAGCCCCATATTTTGCTTCTTTTGTTGTAGCTTCTTTATTTCTTCCTCTCGTTCTTGCTTAAGACGGTTTTGGGTTCTTATCTGCTGTATATCCACCTTTTTACCAGTGGAATCTCTATGTATCGTTTCAGCATCTTTCCCAAAATATTGAGCAGTAAGGATTTCCAGTGCCTTTCTGTCACTTTCCTCTTTCTCCTGTATCTGTCTTGAAACGTCTTCCGCGCTCTGAAGTCCAGCTTTAGCACCAGAAGACATCTTGACTTCACTTTCATTTTCAACGTGCCTTGTAATTACGGTATCTGATAATATTTCATCTGTACCAACTACTTTCCAGCCTTTCTGACCCCTTCCTTTAGTTGGATGCTTGGATTCACTCGAAACAGCAGAGAGTTCATCGTTCACCCCCTCATCTAACAAAACATCGTTTTGATTAGGTGATATTTGGTTCTCTATTATGAAGCTCTTCACCTCCTTCTCTTTCTTCTGCTTCTTGCTCTTTTTCTTAGGTTCTGACAAGTAGTTCTTAGCCAAGTAGTCGGAAAGTGACATTTCTAGGACAGTAGTGTAGGATGAGGCTTTTGATAACGTTTCAAGCAGCTAAAGAATATCCTTTTGGCTTCCTCAAAGGCTTTCTATTCAAATTTTAATTCACTGTCATTGAAAAAAGGGCCTCAAAAAAGCGCGAAAACCTGATAGTTGATAGGCGCGTAAGTTCAAGCATTTATACTCCATCTTTACAGACAGGTCAGTTTAAAGGCAAGGAAAAAAGAGATGGATGACCCATATATACTGGAAGAGCTAGACACTGTGGATCTTCTCTCTCGCCAAATCCAGTCTACCTCAAAATGTGAGTCTATTAATCGCATTTTTGAGTCCAATATTAACCAGCGAGACAGATCTAAACAAATATAAGCAGCAATTACAGGCTTTGGAAATAGACATTCAAGAGAAAGACCGAAGAATATCTTCTTTGGAGAACGAGGTGCTGTCACTTAGATCCGTTGCTCGAAGAAACAATACGTTAGACCTTAACAGTCTAAACAGCAAACTAAATCAAGCACTGAGGGAGAACGAAGATCTCAAAAGGACAAATGAAGAACTCAAATTCAAGAGAAGAGTACCATTGGCACCAATAAGGATAGAGAATGACTCTAATACAAACATCCTTGAAATGCTGAAACAACCTACTGGAGGAACCCCCCAGAAAAGCAAATCCTTTAAATCATATGACAACGCAGTACGACGTGAAACAATCAGGAATAAGTCAGATGAAGTACAATTGTCGAGCCCACAAAGTCAAGAACATCAGGAAGATGTTTCATTTGACCTGGCACCAACTCAATTCACGCTTGATGGGGAAGAATCTGATCCAATCAATGGCTCTCAATTCAGGGCACCTAATCCCTCAGAACATGCTAGAAATACAAAGCGTCAAGTACCTTTAGTGCAAGAATCTGTTGATTTAAGGGCAAAAAACTTTGATATCATATCGTCACCATTGGAACATTCCAGTCAAAAAATTGCTGAGCTAGAATCCTCACCGACCACCACTTCAAAAGTGAAAAAAGAGTTTGAAGATTCGATCGAGATTCTTGATTCTCAAGAAGATGTCGATGAGCAAGAGTTAAATATAAATAAAAACTTCCCAACGCCTCAAACAGCGACAAAGTTCCAGACTCCCTTAAATATCCCAAAGATTAATTTTAAAAAATCCATGCTCTATACTCCTAACGATACCACACCAATGAAAAAATCTAAAAAATCTAAAGTTGCACAAATTTATGATTTTTCTCAAAATCCAGATAAGGATAGAGATTGGATAATTGAAGATTTCAAAATAAATCCAAACCAAAACAATGATCTAGATTTTGCATATGATGCAGTATTAAGAGGCAAAAATCGTCAATGTTCACATGGTAAAAGTTGTAAAGATTGTGAACAATTCTATGAAAATGCCAAAGGTGAAAGTTCAATGAAGCCAAAGATAAGTGGATTACAATGGAATGACAAATCGAATTATTATACAAATGGTTCCATAACTCCAGGTAATCTTATTTCTAAAACTTCAAGACATCGTTCAATTTGGGAAAGAGTTGAATCACCTCCTGGGTTTGGAGATTTTGATTTCCCAAGCACACAGGAACAGATGGAAAATAGAGAAAAAAGTAATTTGATTAGAAGGAAAAAAGCATATGAAAGACTATATTCAGTTATTAATGGTGGAAAATTTATGTTTAAAGATGAGAAATATAATGAAGCAATTAGAACTCGAAATTTCACCATTGATGAAGAGATTTTTGAAAGGTATATTAATATTAATCTTGGAACCTAATGTTAACACTACATAAATCAAAAATTAAAATATGATATTATGTGTTTGTTTATAAATTAATAAATAAGGATCCTTATTATGATGGATCTGTGTGGTCTAAATATATCATGTAAAAACAGTTATATAATATGTTTGCTTGTTATTATAATAACAACATTTCATTAGGTCATAAGGTCATCACTGTGATTTTGAACAGAATATAATAAAATAATAGATGTATGTGAATGAAAAAAATGGACCAACACAACAATGGAGCAAAATTGGTGTTTCATTGAGCAGTAAATTATTGGTAATTGTCACGTTCAATTTTCGTTTCGTTTCAACTCTTGATAAAATTTCTTGTATACATCATAATCGAAATCTTTAAAGTTATAATCAAGGTCAATAAAAGTTTTGGAAATTTGACAACTTTTATAATAGTAATTCAAATAATATCTCTTCTTCATATCTTCAGCAACAGAATCATTTAAAATCTTGGTAGAATTTTTAGCGAGTTTAGTTAAATTAGCAGGCGAGGATGGTGTAGTTTCAATATTTGATAAGCCGGTACCGTGCAATGGGAATAAAGATTGGAAAATTTCATAAGCAGCTAAAGTGAAACCAAATTGAGGTGAAGATCTTAAAACTCTTGCAGCACCACCCTTAAATAAAGATCTTGCGGATTCCTCTTTAATAATAGTTCTAAGAGCATGGAAAATACCTCTATATTGTGTTTCACCTTGTTTGGCATCAACTTGAAGTCTTGTTTTAATGACATCACAAGGGGTTGTTAGGAATGCAGCTGGCATACCAGCCAAACCACCACTCACCAATAGTTCCCAAGTTTTCAATTTACTGCGGCAATTCTTATTTGTTGGGTCATAACGGAAAATATCCTTTTTAATATGAGCATAAGTTGGGAAATAAATTGCAGAAAAAGGAACATCTCTCAAAAGACAAGCAGAAGCACCTCTGTATAACCCTGGTAAACCTAAATTTTTGATAAGCTTGATGGCAGATAATCGTTCAGCAACATTGTAATCACCTTGAACTTGTAATCTAATCTTGACAATTTCTAAAGGATTTGTGAAAACAACTTGACAAGCACCTGCACAGGCACCCGATAAAACTTCTAATGGCCAATAAATTGATTTAGTAACTTTATTGGTGAAAAAATTACGTGCAAGATCATTAACAGTTAATTTGATAGCCTTTTCAGGTGCAACACCAACTAATTGTGGACCAATACCTGAATATAAACCTCTGATACCTTCTTTTGACAGCACTTTAACAAAACAATCCAATGAATTCTTATAAATCATAACTCTTTGAGCTTGCATTCTTGTTTTAATCAAATCGATTGGATAGACAATTGTAGCACCAATGGCACCAGCAATTGACCCTAAAGTAAAATTATAAATAGAATCAAAAACCGGATAAAAATAATAATTTGAATTGACTCTTGGTTTAGCAACTTCATTTTCATGTACAATGTCATTCAGGTAGTTCGGATTTGTAATCTGCAAGAAATCTTTAATAGCTAAATGTGAAGGTGGACCACCTGAATCTAAATAATCAGCATTATTGATCTCATTTGTGACATGATCATAATTTGACTTGAATTGGTCCAACTTATTAGGGTCGGTATTATCTTTTGCTTCTTCGAGTAATTTTCCTGTTGATTGATTCAATTCTGATAATAAGTTTTGCTTTTGGTATTCAATTAGATTTGATTTATAATTTGAAACAATGGAAAATAAGAGGTTAATTTGAGCAGGTGAAAACTGAGCAATATTGTTAACTTTATTATATTCAAAATTAATGAATGAAACAAAATCTGACTTGGTTATTGGTAAATTAGGAGAGCCTGGTGAATTAACTCTATAAATTTGATAGTACTTTAATAAAATTTGATTAATTAAATCAAAATTGTTGAATAAATAATGTAGATCTTTAACCACTGTGAAATTGATTGAATTATTTGTTGATTTGATCAATTTTTCATTAGCAAAATTTAATGAATCGAAAACTTGATTTGAAATTTTATGACTGTATAAAGTTTGTAACATATAGACCAATTGATTTTTAGAAATTTCACGGCTATTATTTAAGGAATTCCAAATTGATAACTTTCCAAAGAAATTTGATAATTTCTCATTGGTCAAATCCGATTGCAAAATCGTAATTATTGAATTCAAATTAACGAATAACTCTTCATCTTTCCCACCATGACCAATGTCTAAGATATCTTTATTTGATTTCAAAGGGGAAGAAGTATAGAATTCAACCCAATTCAATTTATTCCAATCAATATTCAATCCATTTGAAATTAAAAATTCATTTTGGGCGAATTCTTGAGCCTTGTGTATAGTTGATTTGAAATCTTTAAAATTTAATAGTAATTCATCAAAACTTAAGAACTTATGGTTATAATTGATTGATTTTTTTGTTGAATTTGAATCAAATTTCCTAAAAAATTCATAAAGAATGATATAATTATAATTTCTGTTGGATAATAAGTTATTGAAATGGAACCAATCACTTAAAGATAGAAATCCTTTATTTTTTTCATCTAGTGCTAAAAAGATTACCCCAAAAGTTTGGTTTGGGATTTGATGGTAGTTATAATCATGATCTGTGAATTTATTGTACAATCTTGTTGAAGAGGAAATCAATTTAATGAAAGAGTCATAATCCAAGATTAACTGTTTCTTTTCTTCGTCAAACTTCGCATATTTTCTGAAGATTTCAATCTGTTGTTTCTTTGATTCAGAGATAGAATTCGGTAATTCCATTTTCGTTTGCAAATAAGTGAATAAATATTAAATAAAATTTGAAGCCTTCAGTGTATGGTTTCAGTTCTTCCTTCTATAGTAATGAAAAAAAGCTAATAAATCAGAGTCTCTATAGTCTTTGTAATGTGAAATGGAGTGCTTTAAAGGTTGATATCCTCTTATTATTTTGCTTTGGTGTTAATAGGTAAATGCTTTCAATAGGGCTATAGATCCATGCTAAGGACAGTTGATTGTTTCTAAACGCCAGGTTTTGGTCTGTGCAAGATAAATCCTTCAAGAATAGTAGTAGTAATAAATAGAGAGCGATAACGATCAGAAGAAGGGAAAACAAAGAACGAACTTGACTGATTTAATAAATATAAAAGGGATTGTGTAGTGGGTTGAAAATTTGATGGCCGGTTTGAAATATGCCTTTTCAAAATAACATGCAGTTATATGACGAATTCAGTTTCGAGAATGATTTTTTCCCCAGCTTTTTTTTTTTCAGGCCAAGGAAGAAAAAAATTTAAGTCGGGAGATGGAAAACCGGAACTAGTGCAAGTAACTTGAAATTCCGACTGGAACAATCAAACTAAAAAAAAATTTGAAATTTCAGCTTTTGAACTGAAAATGAAGAGAATTTGATTTCTTTGGCGGTTAATTTTTTGTTGATAATTGTATTCACTTGTGGTTACAATTATTTGCAGTGTGCGCTGAGCTGAAACTGGTTGTACGGGCTCCTGTTGATCTCTGTAGCGCGTTGGAACTTGGTGCCCTTCGGTTCAATGTAATATGAGCTTCGGCGCCTTTTTTTTTCAGTAGAGGATCTGCCAGCCAATAGCAGTTGGTGGAAACGTAATGAGACTATGTGGGACCTTTGCGATTAATTGGTGAATTTCTGGCACTTTGTAGTATAAAATATCAGTAGCCGCTGTGATTAAAGACTGTTATAACTATGTTTAAATAGAATTAAGTCTTCTTTGGGGATCCGATTGCTTTTATACTTCACCACAAAGCGCTTATAGTTCCGACCGCGCCCTTTGTTGTTGTCCCTCGGGTCTCCGCTTCTCCAACTTTTGACACTAAACTTTCTCCGATTTCACACGATCTGATTTCTCCATTTTTGGACTTAAAACAGTTTTTGGCTCATTGGCGCGTGTTTTAGCTATTTGTGGAGTGAGTCTTACAAGGATCTCTTTAACTAGAAAATTTATTAGCCTATATACACCCATCATTAAATTAAATCTAGTTCAATTCACTTTCTCAAATATCTAACCTTGATCTCCAAATACGAATACGCAATCAAACGATAAACGACAACGATAATGGCAACTGCAACAAAGTTGATTGGGAAATTACTCGTCAATTTATACTGTTCCAAAACATCATCCCCTGTAGCTAATGCACATTCTGATGATCCAGTAGAACCACCAGATCCACTAATTGAACATTTAAACTCTTGATCCTTAAAACCTAATTTGGCCATGGCTAAAACAGTATATCTTAATGGCGAAATATAATTGAAAGCTCTGAACAGTATTGGCATATTTATAGACATTGTACCACCCATGAAAATACCAACAACCAAGATGTTACCAACAATATTAACAGCCAATCCTAATTGGTCGAAAATTGTCGTGAATAACATCCCAACACTTTCTCCCGCATTAATAGTACAAGCACACATATAAAACATGGTGAAAAACATACCACCATTCCTTGGTAATCCAATAACTAAGACAATGAAAATTGTGAAAATAAATGAACCAACAATTTCAAATGGAACTTCATTAACAAGATAACAAAACATAAATGTGATTGGTGAATATGTGTTATCTTCATATTCTTGATAAAAGGTACTTTTCTCAACAGGGTATGCAGTCATATTATTAATTAACCCACAAAAATATAAATTTAAAACCTCTTGCACTAAACCTAATCTATTTGAAATAGATTCAGATCCATTTCTTAAAGGTGAAAAATATAATGCATGAATAATACCTAATCCAATCAATTGACCTAACCGACAAAAGATAACATCAGGAGTTCTTAATAGAACTTTAAATTGTCTTTCTAAAACAGGTCTCACAGAATCTTTAAAACTGTGAGGTTTCTTAATTAGTGGTTTAAATTCGTCTATATCATAATTTTTCTCTGAAATAACAACAGGATTGTTATTCTGCAATTGTAAACCAGATTTAATTTTCCAACTTTCAATCATCTTATGTGTAACATCTTGACCACCAAATCCTCTATTTGATATAACATCCAAAATGTAATCAGCAAAATTAATTTCATAATCTGGTTTGAACCCTAATTCAGCAAAATGCTCAATTAATTCCATTGGTTTACCATCATAAATAACAGATCCATTAGATAATAACAAAATATTATCAAATTTCTCAAAAATTTCATATTTTGGTTGATGAATAGTTAAAATAATTGTCTTCTTCTCAGTCTTGGCTAATTCGTTTAATAATGAAATAATTGAACTTGAAGTAAAAGAATCTAATCCTGAAGTAGGTTCATCCAAAAGTAAAATCTTGGAATCATTCAACAGTTGAATTGCAATGGAAACTCTTCTCTTTTCACCTCCAGAAATACCCTTAACTGCACTATCACCAATAGGAATATTAGAAACGTCACTTAATCCCATCTTTCTAATCAAGCCATTAATAATGATTGGAATATTAACATGTTGATCTAATGGCAACCTCAATTTAGCTTGATACCACAAAGTTTCCCTAACAGTTAAAGTTGAAATTAAAACACTATCATCTTGAACAACATAAGTAGTAATTTGTTTCAAAAGATCAAATGGGACTTGTTTCCCATTTAACATAACATCCCCCGAGGCACTAATAGTACTATATCTTGTTCTACCAGTAAGAAAATTCAATAAAGTAGTCTTACCAGAACCAGATGGCCCCATGATAGCGTTAACACCTGGCTTAAAAGTTGAATTAACCTCTTTTAAAAGTTCCTTGGCATTATATGGTTGGTTTAAAACTGAATTTTTCCAAAACAATTTCTTTAAAAATAATTTAATTCCCCTTAATTCAATAACAATTTCATTGTCATAATGTTTTGAACGTAGTTCAGCAGCGATTTTTTCCGCGTGTTCATTGTCAAATTGCAAATGATCAATTTTAGATTCAATTGGTTTAACAACACGAACAATTTTTCTTCTCGTTTGATACGCCAATACTAATCCACTTGCAATATAAAATCCTAAAAACCAACACATATTAACAACTAATGGAACAGTGGTCCAATCTCTTGAAAATCCCAAATTATCCAACACATATTGTCCTGTATATTCATAGCAGGCAGAGCCACCTTCTTCAAATGGACAATCTCCAATATATCCAGTGAATTGATTTGAAACTAATCCACCAAATCCATACCAGAAATTAGCCAAATATTTGGTCCATCTAACATAAACAGGCATTGTCTTTGCGTTAACAAAATAACCACATGCAGAGTTTTGTAATTGATAAAAATAATTTGTCATTAAACTTGCAGGACCAAATTGATATCCACCTAATATAAAACATAATAGTCCAGTTGCCATACCAATAAGATAAATTAAAAAAACATTTGCAAAATAAATACCAAAATTACTTGATCCATTCAACCCCCACATGAAATATGTAATTAAAGACCAAACCATTGTGATTGGTATATCTTCTAAAAATAATTTAACCAATTTTCTTGCAATTAAAAACCCAGGAATGGAATGAATTCCATCTTTATACTCTCTAACGAAAAATTTCCCATCAATAGTACATAATCTTTCAATTTCGTAAAGCATTGGTGTGAATCCTAAAACTTCCAGACAAACATATAAACTTGAAGTAATGGAACGGATCCCTGCAATATCACCACCTGGTTTATAGAAAACCCACCCACAAATAATTGCCAATACGGTCATTAATCCATGGAATGTGGCCAAACTCTTAACATCTCTTATAGTAAGTAATGTACATCTTTTCGTCAACACAACAACTTCACGATATAAGGATAATCTATGAGTTTTAGTATGATTGAAGATAGGAGATCCAGATTCAAATGAATTATGATAATCAATACTAGCTAAGACTTGTGACTCGCTCCATTTATCAATCAACTTATTAACTCTTGCCTGAGTTTTCAATTCAACTTCTTCAGACATTGTTTTATCAATTGATGAAATACTCAACAAGAAATCAGCAAAATTGGATTCTTCTGCAGTATCTTGGTTTAATTCAATCGAATCAAAATATCTATAACCTTCCTCTAAGGAACCTGTGAACAACATTGAACCACCTCTTGCTAATAGACATATTTCATCAACAATTTGTAAAATTTCAAATCTAGGTTGATGAATTGTTAAAATTATAGTAATACCAAAATTCGAAGCAAGATCCTTGACCGTTTGCACCAAATGGATTGATGTGTTTGAATCTAATCCTGTTGTTGGTTCATCCAAGAATAAAACAGATGGTTTAGTCAATAATTGAATTGCCAACGAGACTCTTCTTTTTTCCCCACCACTTAAAGTAGATCTATAGTTGAAACTATTAATCATTGTATGTTCAACACTTCTTAGGTCCAAGCTATCCAAAAGATAATCAATCAAATTATTTATCTCAACAGTTGTTGAAGTTGGTAATTTCAATTCAGCAGTGAATTTCAAAGTTTCTCGAACGGTTAATCCTGGCATAAATAAATCTTCTTGTAACAAATATGAAATATTTGGATTTGTTTGTGAGTAATGGACCAAACCTTGAAATTTCATTGGATTATCCTTCGATTTAGCAAAACTCATTCTTGAGGCTAATGTGTTCAACAATGTTGTTTTCCCACTTCCCGAAGAGCCTAAAATAGCTAGCACTTTACCCTTTTGTAAGTCAAAACTAATATTGTTCAAAATCTTTTTGCCATCATTTGCTGAAGGTTCAATAACATCACCATTCTTCCCTTCAACATTTTCAACAACTTCTATTGGTTTTGCCTTCTTTGCACCCAGGTGCCAAAATTTAGACTTGGGCTTAGTTGTTGAATCACCTCTCTTATTCAATCTAACGTTCAAGCTTCTCACATTGAGCCCCACCCTCTCTTCTTCAGGCACGAACAAATCGTTGTGATGAGAGCTGTAAATGGTATCTTTGTTCATAACAGCACGTACGATCTCAAAGTAAATTGGATATTACAGCAGCTTATACCGGTTTGATGATCTTCGATCTTCCTCACTGGACTTTCACACTAATCTTATGAACAATTCAGCTATAGCCACAAGGCATTCCCACTTGAGATCTTCAGGGCTAACCACTCTATATATATATGCCCTCAATTTTAACAACAACCTCAACTTCCGAACTCATCTGAGCCAAAATCTGGACCCTTGGTGCATCGCTCATAGAAATTTTCAGTACCATGAAGCATATATGCGGCCCTGACCGCTCAAAAGCGGTAGCTCTACCAGGCATCGTCTCGGTTTTTGCTGGGCTTATAAATCGTATACGAGAAATGATGAAGAAGTCACCTTAAATTAGCTGGTTTGATCACTCTTTGCCTGCTAAATTGCGTGAAATGGACACAGTTATTAGCCCTTGACACTGCCCTGTGTCCACTGTTCTTAAAGGTTTTACTCGATCGTCATTGTGGATCCAGCAAACAGGCCTTGTTCGCAGCACAAACACTTAAAGTGTCATGAAACAGATTTATATTACAATTTGTCAACAGGGGAGACATTTGAATACAAATTTACTGACCTGCTTTATATTGAAGGTGACACCAATTGAACAGGGACCTGGATAATTCCGTAACCCAAAAAATGTGTTACGCAATTACTCGGATCGAAGAATCATGGTGAAGATCTATCGAGTTGAAATATTTGGTGTTTGGCCCTTTACATGGATAATCTCGATCTCAATGACCGTATCTAGAAGCACATAACTCAGTATTCATCTAGTTCAAACTCATCATTTGATCGGAGAGAATGAATACTTTCTATGATTGTTATTTGAAAAAACTCGAGTCTAGAGGAACAAGCTGACAATCATCTGTACTAAGTTTACCGCATTGCGTTGCTATATACCTACAAGGATTACAAATGAGACTCATTTACCTAGAAAATGGAAAAATGCTAATAATATTGTTGATAATTTTCGACCTCATTTAAATAGTAAGCATTGAGATCACAACTCTACAGGTCCTATGATATTACTTTGTCTTCAGATTTCCCTCGCAACACTCTTCACGTAAAAATTTACTTCAACAAACAGCTTACTATGACAGACAATAGAACTCCAATCTTAATCAGTTGATCATCATATATCATGGATACTGAGTTCTTCAGCTTCTTGTTCAAATGCTACACCTCATGTACAGTGACTAAATTAAAGTGACATATAGATCTTCCCGGCCTAACAAGCGAACTCACCATGACAAATCATACACGCACCCTGCTTCTCACGAATATTCTAACAATCTCAAGTAACCACCAAATGTATATCTCTGAGAAATGCTTGATTTGTCAAGACATATACATTAACAAATGTGGAAGCTTGAAGCCGTTTAAACGACACAATATATCAAAATTCCGAAGGAAAATGACCATTTAGATTCCGAAGGAAAATAATTCCGATGGCTTCGGAATTTAAATCATGAGATATATGCGCTACAATTTTCTTATGGATTCTTATACAATTCGAATATTCATTAAATTTAATGTCCACTTCATTCATCATCATATCACATCATCATGAATTCTTCATCATCTTCTATAATTTGACAGAATACATATTATCACAACGAACTTTTGGACTACCAAAACTTCGACGACGACAGTTTAAAATCAACCTTGAAAACTCATAACCAGGTTCCCAATAACATTTGTCAAATCTTTTGGAGATTAATCCCAAAATTCCAGTCATATGGTGTTTATCTTTCACTAATTTCAATTTAGACGCTTGTTGTAGGATAGCATTATGAAATTGGACACTGTCCTGTTTCTTTGTTGTATGGATGATTTTCCCTGTTAATTTGGTTAAATGGTCTCTAACTCTTCTTAAATAATCATAGCCATCTTCGGTAGAGTATAATGATTCATCATTTCCCTCTTCATCGTGTGCTAATTGTAAAGACTCTGGACCTTCCAAGTTATAGTTATAAGACCAAACCAACAACGTAACCAGTGCTAAAACGTTCAACCTATTCAGTATGGCATCAGTGTCCGCTGTATACTCTAAATTACTTTGTGTTAGGGCATCTTGTGGTGTTAAAAACATTTCAAAAAGGAATAGATAAGCATAAATAACTGAAACTTTCCCACCAGGTGATGTAGCCCATTCTCTAATTTTTTTCTCAACAAGCTCATAATCACTTGGTTCAGCATAGACATTCATTCTCCATGGTGCACCAGCATAAACAAAATAATCATAATGTTGGATTCTCAGAGTTATTTGTGCCATGTGATAGACCGGTATCTTACAACTAGTATCCAGCTTGCTCAAAGTATGAGGCCTGGTACTCTTCATAGCATGATCTTTCAACAAATACGCACTTTCACTGTTACAACAACCTTCCATAATATCACAATTCCAATGGTCAAATGCTAAACTCAAAGTTTCCTTCCACGAATCTCTTAATTGTTCAGTTTCGAGCATTGATCCTTGTAAATCACGTTGCTGCATTTGAAACATGATGGATAATAGCCCAGCCATCAATATTTTTTTACCAAATTTACTAGTAATAACTTTTTCTCTGTTTAATAATTTTTTCAATCCAACAAGGAAAGGTAAAGAATCATTTCTATTTGGAATCTCCTTTGGTGTTAAATAACTTTCCCATAATTCATCATCACAGGGTAAATTCAATTGAATATGGTTTGAAAATAACATCAACTGATAACCGAAAACAATCGAATGTGTTGAATCAATATAGAATGCAAATAAAGTTGATCTTTTAACACTTTCAAACTCGATCCATTTTTCCCAAATAGTTGCATTCTTATTCCGATGATAATCAGTTTTGTTTTTCAAAGGATTACCACCAAGCCCGGGACTTCTTCTTAATAATTGGATAGTTGTTCCATGATGTAAAAAGGCTCGTTCATGTAACTTTCTATTCGATGCAAACCTCTCATAACATTCCAATAATAACAAACTTTGAATGATATAAACTTCAGAAGGTGGATGAAATTCCTCACAGCTGAAAATAATCAATCTTAAAGGGTCCGCAATTAAATCAGCAAATTCTCTTGGATTTTTCTTGAAAATTGAATTTGGTTCAGCTTTCGCATAACTTGCCCCAGTCATAATCATACTCAATAATAAAATAGGTGAACAGGTTGCCGTATTAAATGATGGTCTATGTAAAATTGGATATTGAATATGGAAACATGTCCAATAAAGGTCCATGAATTTCTCCAAATATTGTAAATATTCATGATGCGCAATTTGAGGAACTAAATTCATTAAAACTTGTCTAATTTCTGGTGTTATGGAAGTTTGTTGAGCTGGATTGGGGAAATTAGGTGGGATTTGTAAAATATCATTTAACAAATTTGAAGATAATCCAAAGGGGTCATCATTTGGATTAAAAAAATTATCCCCACTGAAATTGGGTACAGTATCTAAACTTGATATATTGGCATTGTGATCATCAAATAACCAATTGATCAAGTTTGATGGGCTTGCAGGGGTGTGCAAAGGTTCTGAATCCGTTTGGATCATACTAAGAGCCCTTGTTGATGGTGTATGATTTGTTTGATTTGGAGAGATTGAAGACACTGGCGAAATATGGGAATGTTCTTGATAATGTTGAGCTGGTCTTTCAGTTAATAGCGAAGTTGGATCACTTGTAATTGGGCCATCTCCTAATGCATCTAACTCTGCATTTGCAGCGCTTAGATGAGCATCATTTCCATAATCATGAATATCTACTGTTGTCTGATCAACAATCGTTGGTAATATGATTGAATCCAAAGAGTTGATGGGTATTTTAGGCAATGGATCCGAAACTTCTTCTGATTGTGCTCTTCTTCTCTTCTTTCTCTGCTTTTGATTGTCGATATTTGCTCGTTCTTTCTGTTTAGCTTCATCTTTCAACTTCCGTACTTCGTGCCTTTTGACATGTCTTTCTAACAAATCCTTCCTCACAAATGATTTATAACAATTATCCCAGGGACAATTATATATCACCGTTGGGTTATGATTCAACTTATGTCTTGCCAAATGCTCTGCTCTTGAAAAAGTTTTATCACAACCTTCAAAATCACAATCGAATACACCTGTTGGCCTTTTCTTTCGCTTTCGCTTATTTTGAGTCTCTGTACTTTGATTTCCACTCGAGTTGATCGACGTACTTGCCAACCCATTTGAAGTTATAGGGTCAGAACTGTCTGAGGAAGAGTTTGAATCCTCTTTTATTGACATTTTGATTAGGTGAAACAAAGTCCGTCTCCAAGAGGTCCAAATTGTTCTCAACAAGATCAAGTGTATATAATAAATGGAAGATGGAGAACCGAAGGGGGATAAAAAAAGCCTGGTGCTAAAACTTTACCAGGGCTCTATTATTTCTCTTTCCACAACAAACACAATGTCCTGGGACCAGTTATAGCATCAAATGTCAACAGAGTCTTACTTCGATCTTCAACAATTTGAAACAGGCCCTGAAAATACCAATAAGCGATTCCCGACAATAACAATTCTTCTCTACCGTTTCAGCCAGTCTTCACGAAAATAACCAGAAAAAATCGGAGAAAGATTTTTGGGTAGGAGCTGTTGTTTTTAGCCGGGCACAATTTCCGGGCCCTGCTGCTGCACGGAGTGTATGGCAGAGCAGCTTAGGCAGGCGCTGGGCTCAACCCGCGTGGGGGTGCTAGGCAGATACTGAGTGGGGAATTTCTGTCTAGGAGTCAAATAGCCTGTCAAATCATGGGCTCATTAAGGAAGCTGATAAAGATCTATGCATACGCAGTTTCATATAGATTTGATTGAAATGAGGTTTTGCTCACTATATATTATATAATCCTACACTTGAGCTTATGAGTGACCCATTCATTAAAAAACTGACTAAAAACCAAACTAATTAAAACTAAACCATGATCAATATTTAAAGTATACCGATACTCAAACTCAACAAAAGTTCAGTGAGTAACAATTAATATAATATGCACTTTGTTCTTTTATTTCTCTTATCTTTATCCACAATAATACTGTACAACTGCAAACAACTCCATAACTTGAACTTTCAAGCCAAGCTTAGACCAATAAGACAGCATTGACACAACCATCTCTATCTGGTTCATTGGTGATTTGTGCGTATTTACCCCAGACAACTTTACCACCAGCAGTAACCATACCCATTTCACTGACATTAACCTCAATAATGGTACCTTTGGTCAACACACCTAATTGAGTATACATTGGACTTTGTGGATTCTTCTTAACACCCAAGATTGGTAAAAACACAGTGACTTTTAATTCTGGATGTGTAACATTGGCTTTCTTTTGTCTTAAAGCTGAAGGTCTAATGATTCTTTCCATTTTCACAGGTCTTCTTGTGAACCCTTCACCGACAAAGGTATGTTTTGTAATCATTCTCTTCCAAGCCTTAGATTTAGATTTACCAGTCTTTATAACTTTAAACATCTCTTCTTCACTAATACCACGAACTTTTGGTAATGGAACAGAAAATTTATCAGCCTTTTCCAATCTTTTCTGTTTTATAGATGAAGAGATGGCCTTGGCTGTATTTGTTTGTTGACGATCCAACAAATATGTTGGTAAAGCTTCACCATCATCTTCAACTGGTTTACTTGGACCTTTAATTTTAGATTCTTCATGAGCTTTAATTTTCTTCTTCATAGCCACTTTTTCAGCATAACGTTTCTTAGCAAATTGTTTACCTCTCCAACCGGTCAACGTTTGAGCATCTTTGGAAACTTTATGGCCTTCTCTTGCAATTCTCTTACGTTTTCTTTCTTCATGATCTAAACGACGACCATGTTGTTTGATATGTTGTTCAATATATTCGTTTTGAGGCTGGGGAAAAAACTGAGTTAGTCATTGTTCTTCACATAATCTCATTCATCCTTAACTTACCATCTTGTTTGTATTTAAATATCGAGTAACTTGAAGCTCAAAGGAATAAAGACTTTAGGGGTTTTTGTTTTATGTAGAATTTTTGATTATCTAAAAGAAATTTCCCATACAAAAAAAATTTTATTATCAAAATCCGGGTAGTCGATGAGATGAGCCGGACCGCGGGCCGTGGTCAATAAAAACGTCTATTATGGGTATATAACTTAGTCGAAAAAGTCATAAAACTCACCAAGGTAAAACATTCCTCAATGTATCAACATGTATTCTCTTCATTACTTATTTCCATCTCTTTACTCAATATTACACGCTTAAAAACTGATATATAATACAAATGATGTGGTACGAACCGCCATCCACCAAGTTTGCCATAAGTACTGATATACTTTATTCTTGTTCTCCATTATTACAACTTATATCAATCATCTAACTCTTGTATTTGGTGAGCGCATTACGGCTCAAATAATCTCAATAGTTTTCCATGGAATTGTCCTTCCTAGACCATGTGAAATCGTTCTTTAGAGATGCCCGAGTCTGTAGCATTCAATGTTGTTTGTTTCTCTGGTTCCTCCTTTCTATCACATATTGTTGAATCTTTTGGGAATAGTCTACGATTGTTTCAGAATGTGCACCAAGCTCCTCCGGTAGTAGTTATAGGTTGTGGATGGCACCTTTGAATTGGCGGTGTTTAAAGTGCTTGAATAAAGGTATACTGAAATCAGGTCGTGTCGTTCACTCACGACCAGTTCGCAAGGGGTTTGGATTTCTCAGCTGCTTCAATATGTATCTACGTACCGCTGGTGGAACGGTTCGTTATTCACCCAGCTGAAAAGTACACTTTGGAATTTTATGCCTTTGCGAGCTGAGGGCCTGAAAATTCTTTCTCCAGATAACATCATTTTCCTTAGGGGTTTGCGAATCAAGTTGATGGAGCCTTATTATGCTTTTTGTTTATTTGAATAGTGAAATAAACAAAAGCTAGAGAAACACTAATCTGTGAAATAGCTTAACTATATACTAATATCTGATGTTTTGTTTTTTGTGTCATTAATATGTCGGAGACATTTATATCCTCACGGGTACCCTAGCGCTTGCTTCTGAAAAAATAAACCGACAACCTCAGCTGTTACCACTCATATTCATTGACAGACCACTATTGACTCTAGCTATACTCCAGAGTCTTTGAAGTTTGGATAGTTTATTGGAGCTTTGCGAACGTTTGTGCCATCAGAACAGTTGGGTATGCGCAACACCGAAGAAAAAAAAAATTTCAAAGAGATGATTAAAAAGAGAATAGATATGAATTTAAACAAAACTGAGATAATAGCTTTTAAACTTCAACGAAATATTGCCAAAATGAGCCAGTCTTTGGACGATACTTTAAAGATCATCGCCTCCTCGGTAGAATCTACGAACGATGCAGTTTCAACTCTGCACAAAAAATTTGAATCTCCAGAACTACCTGAACTAGTCACAGACTTATTGGAAAAGACAAATCAAAGTTTACCAGAAGGTGTTTCCCTATTGGATTTGAAGAACAACGCTATATTATCATATTTGAATAACATTGCCTTGATAATATTGGCCAGAATCGAAGCTACAAAGACAAATGACTCAAAGGGCGTAAATGAATTAAAATCAAGAGCTGTCAAAGGCTCTATAACACAAAGAGTGGTGATGGAGAGAGGTATAAAAGCTTTAGAAAAGAAACTAACTTATCAGTTGGAGAAGATGGTCAGAAATTATAACAAAATGGAAAAGGACTCAAGTGAGCAAAGTGTAAATAAGAAATTAAACTCTAAAAAACATGATGAAGATGGTAGCGAGAATGAAGGAAGTGAAGATGAGGACAGTGAAGAGGAAGATGAATTGAATTACAAACCAGATGCCTCAGCACTGGTCCAATCCATGAACAAAGATAAGCAGACCAAAGATAGAGAAGCTAAGAAGGACGGTGATAAAACTGAAAAATATAGACCACCAAAGATTGCAGCTGCATTACCACCTTCGGAATTCAAAGAAACTGGTAGATCTCGTACTGGAGGTTCTTCCAAGATGCAATCTATGGAAGAATATCTTTTGGAAAATGGAGATGCTCCTATGGTGGAGAACTCTATCGGTTCAACAATTTTGAATCACGGTAGAGGTGGTATGAAATCTATGAAAGATCGTCAAAAAGAAGCTGAAGTTCAAAAATATGAAGAATCCAATTTTACAAGATTGCCAACATCAGTGTCCAAAAAGGATAAAAGACAAAAAAGAAAACAAGAAGCTGATACATTCTTTGGTGAAGACTGGGGGATCTTTAATAATTCTAAAAACGATTTGGGAACATCTAGAAAAGCCAAACCAAAATCTGCATGGGATAGAGCTAAAAAGAGAAGAACTGATTAGATTAACTTAATGATTCTTCTTTTCTCATTAATACAATAAATAAAGAAATAACTCTTAGTTTTACCCGAGAGCTCTGTAGACGCATAATCTCCAATAACACCCATACACCTCCCTATCACTCGGAAAGCATTGTGCAATGCGCAGAATCAACAGTTGATGGACTCCTTTTCCTGGACGTTTTCTTTCGAATTGGCACTGATGTGGAAAGATGTTCAAGAGATCATTAACAACACTAGTCAAGATGAAGCCTGTTAAGATCAAATGTTTGGCCGATGTTTGCATCATCCCAGTGAGTACGAAGTGAGCTGTACATGATAATTCCTTCACTAACAGAAGACTTCATTCAAGATCGGTACTGGTACTCCTTCAGTTTCTGACGAAGTTGCCAAAATCCAGCTTTTCCTGGAGCAAAGTGGTATTAAGCATACATTACACAGTGCTGGTAGCACATTGGAAGGTGAATGGGATGAATGTTGTAATGTTATTGGCCAGTTGCATGAGATGTTGCATCAAGAAGGTGTACTCAGAGTGCAAAGTGATATAAGAATTGGAACGAGAACGGACAAGGCACAAACAGCTCAAGATAAGATTGATATTGTCAATGAAAAAATGAAGAAGGGCTTCAACTGATCAGATTCGAATTTCTTGTTATACTGGTATAGTTCCGGATACAAATGAAACCATCATCCTGTTGAAAATTCCGCTAAATTTGAGACTTTGGAACTTAACGTTGCCACTTTGAAGAAACCTTTATGTATTATGGCACTAAGTGCTTGAGCTCTTTGACTCTCTGACTACATAATCTTTTGATTTACACTGAAACTCACTTCTTTATTGATTAAATTACTTATCGTGTAGCATACTTTCGCGAATTTTTTTGGCGATAATGAGGATTTTGAAAAAACCGACATAAGCTAAAGGAAAATACTTAATAACTTAGAATTAACCAAAAGTTGTCAGAACAACACCAACGCTCTGCTTATTCATTAGCGCATTGCTGCAGGACTTTTCAAGTCTTTTCCGCTTTATCTTTTTTCAGTTCTACCTTCGAATTCAAAGGTCTTTGTTTGATTTTGCTATTCTGTTTCAAACTCTGCATACCACAAACATATACCAGGGCTGGATTTTGACACATTACAATTAATAAGCTTTCAACCAAATATCGTACAACTTCTGTCAAATTTAATATATCTCCACTAATATAGTCAAGCATCATGTCCGATAGACAAGGAAAAGAGTTAAAAGACTTTACCACGCCAGGATCCCCTTCAAGGTCTACCTCAAGTCTTAATAACAATAATGTCCAGCCATCAGTTCAACAATCCCCAAGAAGGAAGAAGGCGGTGTACAGTGATAGGTATATACCCAATAGAACTGGCGTTGATCTTCAGGCTGCTTTCTCTTTGAATACAGATGACCAGACGAGGACGAGACTGACAGGTTCATCAAGTGCAAATGACCTGGAGTACAGAAAGGAAGCAGAAGCAAATAGGACGTTCAACACTGTCTTAAAGAATGAACTTTTTGGTGATAACATACCATCTGGATCCTCCTCGATATCCTCCAACCCTTCTGGAAAGAAAAATGAAACCCAAATAACACCACCTAGGTCCTCAGACGATAACTCAATGTCATCATCAGGCACACAGCGCACACCGAGACAGACACAAACAAACCTTTTTTCTTATCAATCTCCTAATAAGAGCAGGCCAACTTCAAGTTCAATAGAGAATGATTTATATTCGTTATCCCCTGTGCGTATAGATTCACAGAGATTATTACTCTCGCCAACAAAAAAACCAAGAGCTATTGCCAAAGTTCCATATAGAGTCTTAGATGCACCTGAATTGGTGGATGATTTTTATCTCAACTTGTTAGATTGGGGTTCCCAAGATGTCCTAGGTGTTGGTTTGGGATCAAGTGTTTATTTATGGAACGCTTCTTCTGGTTCTGTTGATAAATTATGTGACCTAGGTGTTAACGATAAAATAACAAGTTTGTCGTGGATAGGAGCTGGTACTCACATTGCAGTTGGTACAAACAATGGTGCTGTCCAAATTTGGGATGCCACGACTTCTAAATGTACTAGAACTATGACAGGTCATACGGGAAGGGCCACTGCCTTAAGCTGGAATGAACATGTCTTGACTTCAGGTTCAAGAGATAGGACAATACTTCATAGAGACGTAAGACAAGCTGAGCATTATATGAAATCAATAAATTATCATAAACAAGAAATATGTGGTTTGAAATGGAATGTTGAAGAAAATAAGTTGGCCTCAGGTGGTAACGATAATAAACTGTACGTTTGGGATGGGTTACTTGATACGCCGTTACACAAGTTTGAGCATAGTGCTGCTGTTAAGGCCATTAGTTGGTCACCGCATCAAAGAGGCATATTGGCTAGTGGAGGTGGAACTTCTGATCGTCGCATCAAAACATGGAATGTCCTTAATGGTGCAAATTTAACAAATATCGATACCGGTTCTCAAGTTTGTAATTTATGCTGGTCCATAAATTCAACAGAATTGGTTTCAACACATGGCTATTCTAAAAATCAAATTATGATTTGGAAATATCCTCAAATGAGACAAGTTGCTTCATTAAGTGGTCATACTTATAGAGTACTGTATCTGGCTCTAAGTCCAGATGGGCAGACAATAGTAACGGGTTCAGGAGATGAAACTCTTAGATTTTGGAATGTTTTTGAAAAAAATAAGAACGAAACTGCACCACAATCTGTTTTACTGGATGCTTTCATGCAGCTGAGATAGGATAACACACATATTTATTAAAAAGGACACCTTTTTCAATCATATAGACTTTAAATGATTTTCAGATCAACATATAATGACAACAGTATGTTTGGGGTAATAATGTTCGGCGTTTTTAGTTAACAATAGTTCGTTAGATGTAAATATATATATTTATGTTTTGGTTCATGAACCACCGTTAAATGATGTTTGCGTAGGAAAGAATTGTTATAGCGTGGGTGACACACCTCGATCAACATTAATAGTGTCGCCCTCTAAAATTATCAGCTTCCTCTGGGGGTGAAGCTCCCGTTATATGATGAGTTTGTCTTGAAGCGTAATGAGCAGGAGGTGGTTTACGTACGGCTGATTTTGGATTGCTTGGAAGTTCTTGAGCTTGGCCTTGAGCTTTTGAAGCTTGGGTGTTCAATGTTGATAGGTTTGTTTGAGGTTGTTGATTGGCTCTTGAAGTCTGGCTTGTAGACTGAACAGCGCCGCCAGTTTGCGTTCTTCCGGTATAAGGTGCTACCGTCCTTGTGTTTGGGTTAGCCTTAATGGCATTTGATTGGAATGAATGAATGCCCGATAAGTTTTCAGGCCGATTGGTTTGGACATTCATTTGCTGCAGTCTTTCTTCCTCTTTTGCTCTTTCCCTTTTCACGAGTTGAGTGTGTACTATAGCTGCATTTCTCGTGGAACATCCATTTAACCAAGAAAACAAGCTCCCTAAAATTGGGGGCAGCGAGATTAACAAATCAAAAATAATATTACCATTCATCTGCGCTACTGTTTTTGGACTCAAGTGGAATTCTTGATCAGCTATTGTAACCAATCTCCCGTGGACTGCGTACATCATTAAAGGACCAACGACGGGCAGCAAAGCCAATAAAGGGGCCAATCCAAGACCAAAATCAATGGGATAACATCCGAAGAAATTTTTATCATCAAGCCAAGCACGCTTTTTCACTCTCTTCCATGCTTTCTGCTCCGTTTTTGTACAAGTGTCGGGGGCTTTTCTCCGTTTCTTCTTCCCATGAATCTCGACATAAAATGGGTCTGATATTGTTAGTAAGTGACACAACATGACATGACAGGTACAATAGGTCCCAAAAAGACTTACCTTTAGTCTGATAGTTCTCGCCAGCTTTATCATTGATCCAGTCAACAGCCATATCGTAGCCAGGAATCCCCTCCAATTGCTGTGCAAGGTTATTGATGGTGTCCATGTTTCACTTGAACTCAATGTGAGATACCTGTAGTTCTAGTTCTCACCTTCCGACGAGGGATCAAACAAGCTGAGAGCTTGAAATGCTTCTTCAACTTTCCAATATGAACTGACAATTCCTATAAATATGGAAAGCTTTATTAAAAAAAAACTGGTTGAAGGTTAATAAAGAACTGTTATAATGTCCGGTTGAGCCGCAGCACTGCAGCAGCGTTATCGATTGCTTCCTTACCTACTTCTTTAAAACGATTTCACCTTATCTCTGGATATCTTCAAAGAAGAGAAGAACTTTAATTGAATTCAATGTTCAGTGATCTTTTCCAATTTCATATGCCTTTTTACCCATCTATTCTTTCGAGAGTTGAAGTGTCTGAGCTCTGACACAAACCGTGTGCTGCCAACTCCAAAGTTCACTAAGCTTCTGGCCGAACCGCTTCTTCGCGAAAAAAATCTAAATTAAATTCCAAAAGCTTTATGAGTTGTTTATAAAGACATTCAACAGCTACAGAGAAGAGACATCGAAGTTGGTGTCGTGCAGGTCCCAGTGGTGTCCCAATGAGCAGTGATCATCACCTTAGAGAGCGCTCGCCGCAGCAAGGTCAGCGGTCACAAAAACGCAGCGTCTTTGGCCAGAGCTCAAGCAAATTTGCGCCAAAACTAAAGACATCTTCCAAACCATCAATCTTTTCGAAAGGTAATGAGCAAAGGAAAGCTTCCGGTACTCATGCCGCTACTGACAGATCAGGAGTGAATTCTGATCCAAATCCGATTATGAGCAAGACGGAATCTAGTGATTTAAGACCAAAAGCAGAGAAGAGCTCAGACACACTTTTGAGTATCAATGAACCAAAGACTGAGCATTCCAGACCGCACAAAGCGGTTTTAAATCAAGACATATCAAGGGTTACACAGACACAGGACGATATACAGGCACAATCGAAGGTGATATCGCCGGCTCCTCAGCCTGAGGGAGAGAAAGGCGATGTAATCAAGGATGACAATAACTCGAAAACAAAGACAACATCATTATCCAATTACCTCAAGAAGAAGAAACAAGGGGTAGAGTCTACAGACGCTCATAATAATGATACTGCGAAGTCTTCTATTGACAGTGAACTATCGATACCGGTAGAGAAGCCATCAAATCTGAAATCTGAAGAAAAGCCAATTGGAAATGTTAGTGATGAGAAGAGGGAACAAACAAATCAAGCTCGTCATGAGAGAGAAGCCCGAACTGAGAGTCCACTAATCAAGTCTGAGGATAAGGAACCGGTTCATGGCGCTACGATACTTCCTGCAGATGTGCAAAAACCAGCAGTATCACAGTCGAACAGTGCAACTACAGAATCAAGTCCTCTTTCATTATTACCACAGACTGCAGAATCCAGACCACACACTGTCGATGACGGATCAAGCAGCAGCTTGCTTTCCTTATTACCTAGCACTTCATCGGGTAAGGACCTGGTTGAAACCCGCAAAATAGGACCTTTACCACACATAAAAAACGCAGTTCCAGTAGATACATCAGCTAAAAATGAACATCAACTGAAAAGTGCAGAGGCTGGCTCATTCACAGGTGAACCAGATCCGGCTACTAGTCCTCTATCTAGGTTGCCATCTGAACTGACCAATATCCCATCATCTAATACCCAAAACACAGAACAGCACCGTCCTCGTCGAATCATATCGGACGATGAAGATGATCCACTCTCAGATGTTGAGGAAAGTCCTGAGGACGGTTTTTCTAGAAGGTCGAAGACAGCACAAGATATAGCTGATGATTCAGACGCTGAAACTGTTCATGGCGATTCGCCCTCAAGAAATAGGACTGGAAGGTTTATTAGAAAATATGACATTGACAGCGAAAATTCAGATAAACGGATCGATTCTACGGATCGAGAAGACTCTGATGCTCATAAGAAAACTATATATGAAAGGTTAGATAGAAGAAGCCAATCGAAGTCCAGTTCTCCAAGAAGGATCCCTTCCAAAAAATTCAAATCATCTAGAGATTCTCAAGGAAGGCTTAAGTTACAAAAGGCCTGTGCTAAGGGTGATCTCTCTACTGCCGTGGATTTGATAGAACATGGTGCCGATGTGAACGATGTTGATTTTGCAGGTAATTCTGCTCTGCATGAGGCATCCCTGAATGGACACACGGAGTGTGTAAGACTGCTGCTGGAAAACAGGGCTGACTCCAATATCCAATCTGGTCCTTATGATTTGGATTCCCCATTGATAGATGCAGTTTCTTCTGGTAAAAGTTCTAGTACTGAAATAGTACAATTATTGCTAAAACATGGAGCAGACCCAACTATTCAAAATGCTGATGGTGATAATGCGTTTGATTCCATTGATAACGAAGAAGAAGAGGCCCCTTTCTTAAAAAATCTCATGAGAGAAGCCTATAGAAGACTCAGTTACCATAAAGAAGATAGTCTGTCAAAGAACTCGGGTGCACATAGAAGTGATAATTTCCTATCAAACGCCATAAAGGAAGGGAAGTCCGAAATTTATTGCAGAGCTCTGTTGGGGGACGCCGCATTTGTCGGGAAATATCTTGAGAGAGGTGGTAGTCCAGACACTTCAAGTCTTGAGGTTGCCGCTAAATATGGACATTATGATGTGGTGAGCTTGTTTCTTGCACTGGGTGCTAAAGGGAGTATTACCGATGAAGATGGCATTACACTACTCATGAAGACGGTGGGTAAGGGGCATATGGACACGGTAAAACTGTTACTAGAGTCAGGAGTTGATCCTTTGCAGCGCTCGAAAGATGGTAGAACAGCTCTGGACTTCGCTACAGATGCTTTAGTTGTTATGGAAAATGAGATTGAATTGGTTAGGCAATACATTTACAAAGCTTCAGGTGGTAAGGAAATAGAGAACATCGAAACAACCAAGAAACGGAGAATAGAGAGTCCATCCACCTCTTTTGAAATTGAAAAGCCGAAATCCAAGCTTCAAAAGTCAAACAATCGAACACTCCATGAGACGAAAGTAAGAGGACGAGAACCGAAACGAGCAAAAACGATACCAAATGCTGCTGAAATTGACAAAGATACTCGCAGGGAAACCTCAATGGATCATAACAAAGAAAAAGAAAAGTTGAAACACAAGGAGGTTCAAAAAATCAAGCCAACAGGTTCTGAGCCGGCCGAAAAATCTGAACCTTTGAGGGAGGTATCAACAACGGACACATTAACGGATTCGAAAGAGGAAAACCCTACGAAGCCATCGAAAGTGGAGACTGTTGAAACTGAAGATGAGAAGAGAAGCCGATTACTTAAGGAGCAAGAAATTCAAAAGGAACATGAAGCAGCTATGGAGAAACGCCGTGAACAAAGGAGGTTGGAGGCTATTGAAGAAAGAAAGAAGCGTGAAGCTTTTGAGGCTGCGAAAGCTGCAAAGAAAAGAGCTAGAGAGAGGGAATTTTTGAGTAACATTGACTCTGAAGAGAAGAAGAAAGAGGCCGAATTGAAAAAATTAGCCGATCTACAAGCTGAGAAAAAACTTAAAGAAGAGAAGGAAATAGAGGCTAGAGCCAAACTGGAGGAGGAGAAGAAGTTTATCATGTCTCAGCAGGAAGAAACTGAGAGAAGACGTAAAATGCGTGAATCTTATCCCTATGGGCTACAGCAAGCAACTTTTGATTCCAACAGGTCAAAGGAAGATATTTTAAAATATCTTCCTCTCTATTTCATCAAAAAGGATGATATCTCCTATTGTTGTGACATTCAGCTCATTTTAATATTAGGTGTTGAAAAATTTTACGAACGTTTTGCAAATTTGGTTCAATCAAGAATCACATTTACCCAAGAGGAACAAGTTAATTTTTACAATTATCTTTATCCATTTTTGGGAAATTTCAATTTCAAGTCAAGTGAAAAGCAATTGAATGATTTCAATGAAGAACTAAATAAATTTCTTAATTTAAAAGTTTATTGGATCAAATATGATGAAATTATCAAAATCATTAATGACAATTTCGAATCTCTTTATGATGTTGTTACAAATAGAACTATTGAGGTTACTTTTGGAGGTAAAGTGAGCTTAGAGGATACGGAAACTAGTGGTCCTGTTGAAGAAAATGCATCTACGGATAGAGCTCCAGTGCTGTCGGCTACACTGAATAGGAAATCACTTCCTCTTTATTTACGAAACAGACATTCTGTTGAGAAGGTTTTACTGAGAAACAGGAAGCTGTGGTGAATTATGTTGTTTTACTTGGATCATGTTATTAGGTTTTTTGCTTGTATTATTACTGTTGTTGTTTGTTTGTTATATTGAAAGGTTGGGGGATATGTTATTTTATTACGTTAATTATTTAGTATGAAAAAGTGTATTATATTTTTATGATCAAAGTTTTTACCAAGCCTCAATTCGAGAATTGATCTATGTATTTCTATCTTCTGTCTAATGAAGAGACTGAATTTAACATCATTCTGACTTCAATACCATCTTTAGATAAATTTGAATTGCTTTCTGTAACTTTCTTTACTATGGATGATCGTATTTGGTCCTTGTAGCTTGATAAGGATTTAGCAACAGGACCACCTCTATTCATTGTTTCTTTAAATTTAATTTCAAATCTTTTCGCTAAATCTCTCCAAAAAACTGATAATAAATTTGAATATTCCAAGGTATCTAACATATCACTTAACAAAGTCTTTTTAGAATCTGATATTTCTTCATCAACACTTGTTAGTTCAATTTTTGACAAAATCTCAGTAATTCTACTAATAAGTGAAGCTTTATGAGATACTTCATCCAATGCATGCTCAATATTCCTAGGAGAGTTCAAGACTCTGGTTAAAAGATTCACAGATACCGTGACATTTGATGTTAATAGCTCATGAATAGAGTTGTACAGTGCTGTTTTATCAGCTAGAGCAAACGCGTTGAAAATGTCTTTTAAATCTGATTCTGGTTTATTTTTAATAGTTGATTCATTGATTGATCTAACTGAAGATCTTAACGTGCGTAGAAGTTCATTATTTTTCCCCTGTATCACGACCTCATAGTCTCTAATCAATTTCAGACTTCTCAGGTTTGGGTTTTTCGTAAGATGTACGTTCAACTGATGATGATATCTAGCTAATTTGGCCAAATGTAAATTAGTATTTCCCTTAGGTTCAGAATGCTCTGGTTTTGATAATTCTTCAATTTGTTGAACTAAATATAAAAAATGGGTGACCGACCTTAATAGATAAGAAGTTGAGTGCAGTTTTTTTAATGCATCCTGGATCTTGATGGCTTCTTTATATGGATCTATAATATCTTTTTCGAGTCTTTGATATGATGTGTTGACGTGGTCTAATGAAGGTGAAATTTGTTGGAATAATTCCTTTGAAGTATTACTTTTCTGTATCTCTTTTATTAAACTGTCATGATCTTCCGAACCAATCTTCTCAAGGTTTAGATCAATGTTACTTATATCGAACTTTACTCTTTTAATTGAAGTGGAAAGATCTAATTCATTTTGATCAGAATTTGTGGCTAATAACAAATCATTGGCAAAGGCAATTGGATTGAACTCAGGCTCAAGAAATGTGTCATAATCCGAAAGGTCGGTGTTTTCAGTAGACATCCCGATCAAAGAAGAGAGTCTGTTGACCTGGTGCTAGTTCTTGATCTTTTCCAATTCCAATTCCTTTTGGAAAGTTGTTGATGGTGGAAAAGTGCAAAATCTATACAGTTGGATCCGGGCACTACTTCACCATCTTCTACAATAAATCTACAATTTGGGAGAAATTCCAAGCTGTAAAGATGCAAATGTTTATTGATGATCGGGGCCTATCGTATGCTGACAATCGATCTTTGAAGACCAGAGCTGACTTTTTCAGTGTGGAATTCAATCTGGGCTCCTTGTTGAATCCGTTTGGTTAAATAGTTTTCAAAATCAACCAAACTACCACCAACACCAAAGTAAATATCCTTAGCAGCAACAAGAGCTTGTGCTCTGGATTGGTTATTTCTCTTAGCATACGAGACTAGCTCGATGACTAGTTCCGATATGATTGGTAGCGTTTGTGGAGAATAGATAGTTTCAGATGTTATGATTAAACCAAGCTTGATTGAATCAGCAGTGATAAGGTTGAAGAAAGCTCTATTCCAAGCACCAGAGAACAGTTGAATTGTGATGTTTCTTGTGGTCAAATCTTGAGCAAACTCCAGTATTAGTTGTTTTGTTAGTTGTATCTCATCATGAACAATTGGTATTTCTCCATCTTCACTTCTTTGTAAACTTGTTAGTTTTGCTTCAGGTAAAGTTGAACACCATGAAATGATCAAGTTCGGTAATGTTACAAGTCTCAAGACAGCTGGATTATAGTCTGATAATTTAAAGTTGACATTCGATAAGTTTGATTGTAAGGATTTTTGAAATAAGAAAGTTGAAGGAAGTGAAGTACCACATCCAAGCTCCACAATGGCTCCATCAAACAATTGAGAATCATCCATTTGACTCAACTTATCCACTGTATCCACTGAGCATTCCCAACTTTTCAACCCACCTTCATAAACATTTTTCTGTAAATCAGAAGTATCAGTGTTCATCAATACTTTAAATTCTTCATCTTGTCTTTCACTACCTTCTTCACTCATCAATTGATGTTTAACATCGAATAGCTCTCTTCTGTAAACAATTTGATTATTAGGTGTCACATATCTTTCAAAAGTGACACGAATATCAACCAATGACTCCAATAACGCTTGGAAACTTTCCTCTTTTGGTTCTTTTGATGTTTCATCAATTGTGTCCAATGGATTTCCATTTTGACCCTCGTTTTCGCCCAAATTCACTTGGTTTTGAATGTTTTCAGAGTCTATAAACTCATCGTCGCTATCACCAGTGAACCCAAATGAGAAAGACATCACTAATATCTAACTTTGAACCGCAACTAACGAATTTAATTCTCAACAATTTTAATGAAACTCTCGAGAAAACTACTTTAAAGCCTAAATTTTTTTTCTATATTTCTGGTTGCGACACGAGTAGCAGAACCCGTCATAAGCCCTAATAACTCTTTGATCATAGGCTTGATATATACTATAATGGAGGAGGAGTGGGCTCTTATCAAAGGAAGCCTCTACAAGTTCAAGTGATTCGGATCTGAATTCGTGTAATTATCTTATACACCAACTTCGTATTTGAATGGAAATGATAAATAATATTTCATATGCTAATGGATTGTTGTATGATGTTGAGATAAGACTTTATGAAAAAACCGACATAAAATGACAAAACTGAAGTTAATTGATAAAATATTGTGTGGTTTCCATTTAAAAAAAAAATTAGTTGTATGACTTCCCCCTTCAATCCAAAAAAGAAAAAAATCCAAAAAAAACAATAGTTACTTATAATAAATAATGAGAAAACATTTGGAATAGAAAATTGATTATCATAAAATACGCTTTATAGTTATTTTTTTTATAATTTCTTTAGTTTGATTTTTTTTTAAGTTGTTAAGATGTAGTAAATGTGATGACTTTTTGATAGAATGTTGTTATTTGATATAATGATGGAATATTAATTCAAACCAAATTATTTACTTTGGACTTGAGAATATGTGGACCATGGGTTAGCATTCTTTGATTTCAAATATTCATCGGATTGTTCTTGCCATTCACGAGATAAGGTCTTTGGAGCTTCTGGAGCATTCAATCTAATGGTAGCAAAGATGGCTAAAGAAACACCTAATCCAATGAAGACACCTGTGGCGATTTTACCAGCTTCACCCTTTGGATGAATTGGACGACGTGGACCCCAAGCACCATAAGAAATGTACCAAGTAGCCTTCTTTTCAGCTTGAGTTAATTCACCCCATGGCAATTTTTGACGCTCAGTCAATTGAGAAACAATCTCTTGTTGATCAACAGCTGGTAGCTCTTCCCATCTTTTTTCTATTTCAACAATTGTAGCGTTTGAAACTGCATGAGTTTGAGCGAATCTAACTGGTGTGATTCTAGCAACGTTTCTAGAGGTTGAAGCAAATGAACGTAGCATCTTTATCTTATATATTAGTCTGGATGAGGTTGGAAAATCTAAAAGTTAAACCTCTGATGGTTGGAATATCAAAAAAAAAGGAAACTTTGGATCTATTATATGGTAAGATTCAAACTCCTCTAATAAAAAGATGATATGTTTTTCCTCAGTGGGTTTTGAAAAAAATATCACCATTAAAAAAAATCGTTTAAACAAATTTCTATTCGCTGGAGGTCACGTGCTTCTGAGCCTCGGAAATGGAACATTCCGGTTATTGTGATAGGGGACACGCCATCATAAGTGATCCAATGAAAATTCTCGGAAAGTCTGGGGAGAAAGATCAGATCATGATGGCCAATTCTTGGTCTACAGGGATTGGGTGGGAGCAGATTTTATATTAAAACACAACACTAAACACAGTAGCTTATACACGCTTTTGGATTGAAAATATATATATGACAAATATATACGGGTTTTTTAATTTAATTTAATTTAATTTAATTTATACATTGTTTATTGCACTCTCTACTGGCTCAACTTGTCCTTAGTCGAGGATAAGAATTCACGATAACTAGCCAAGTTGTTAAGTCTATCTTCGACCAAGTTAGAAGCTGCCCACAGACGTAGCGAGTTGACCTCTCTGGCATTGACAGGGTTGATTGGTTCAGCTGTGGAACCACCTCTAACAATGTACAAATTTTGATACAAAACAGTATCGTCACCTTCTCTTACCTTAGCAATGATATTTCTAACTCTTTCATTGAAGTCATTATCCAATGTTGGAACCTCATGTTTACCAATTGGAACTTGGAAAATATCAGCAGCTCCGAAAACATCATTAACTAACCCTGGAACAGCATCACCACCAATCCATAGGAATAAATCAGTAGTGTTATTGATCAAGTATAACCCATATCTTTCGAAATGTTCAGCACCGGAATTTATTGGAGCTGGTAAAACAATCTCCCCAGTTTCTTCATTTGGTAAACCAACATCATCTGGTGCATCATGTAACGAATAAACAGTTGGATATATAAATTTGATTAATTGAGGTAATGGTAATGATCCAAGTAAATTCAAGGCATTAGCTCTATGATCTGATGGAACTTTACCTGGTCTGAAGGCAATATTCTTTGTTAAAGAATGGATCAATAATGGTAACATTCTTAAATTGTTTGAAAACATTAGTGGAGACGCACCACCAGTATTACCAGCAACAACTTCTTTTTTGAAAACATTCAACAAATCAGTCAAGTATTTACTCAACAAGTCTCTAGCATCACTCAATGAAGATGAATAAACTTTTTCAATTGCCTTATGAGTATAATAATTGGTGATGGCCAATTGATCAGCTGAAGCGAAAACTTCAGAGATATTTGATGTTGTTGGAATTGCAGTGGTTAGCACTCTAATTCTACGTTGACCAAAGTTTGTAGTATGTAAAACAGCAGTTTGCAAATAAACCAATGGTTTAGTAATGTTTTCTTCAATGGAGATTTCAATAACATAACTTTGATCTCTTGGGAAAGTTGGGAAAGCACATAAATCAGATGATCTATTAAAGAAGTTACCATAAAAGGCATTCATTCTTAATCCACTTGAACCTCTTGTTCTTAAAACAGCTTCCAATGCAATATCTGACGATAAAGTATTTGAGATTTCTTTAGATAATTTCGTGACATCTTCAAGACTACCAGCAGTCCAACCTGGATAATAATGGGTTTGACCAGCAGTGTATCTTGGTAAATTGGCTAAGGTTGCAACATCTTGATAGCCTGAACCAGTCAAGAAAAATTCCACTGTGACTTGTGATTTATTACAATCAACAGCAAATGATTTATAGAAAGAGTTTGCAATGCTTAACAAAGCTTGAGCTTCTTTTGGTTTATCAGAAACAGCATCCTCATCTCTTAATCCCAATTTACCAACACCTATATTTGGTAAGTTAGCCGCGAAGGCAACAACTTTACCACCTGATCCTTCGATCAATTTATGAGCAGATCTTAAAGCTGGGCCTAGTGCAAATGATGGATTCAAATTTGATGCGAATATATTTGGTAAACTGACAAGCAATTTTTCAATATTTTGTCTTGCAGTCTTCAAACTGACTAATAAATTTTCTGGTGAGGGAATGAATGGTTCTTCTAAATCTGGAACTGATAGAATTGTATTCTCACCTTGTTCAGAATCTTCCGGAATGTTAAAGAAATGTAATCCTGAATCAATACCAATGAAAGAAACTCTCGTTCTATCATCTTTATTTGGAATTCTGTCCAAGCTTTCTAAGATTGTAGTGGCTAATGTGGCCAATAAACCAGATTTAACAGAAGCTAATGAAACATCAATCAAGAAGACATAAGATAATGGTTCAGGGATTCTAACGGAATATTCCTTTGGAGCAATGAATTCAATAACAGAATGGTTCAATTCGCTTCTTTCATATCTATTAACAGCAGCCTTTGTCACTGTATCGACGTCGAATCCTTGTGGAATATCATTCTGTAAAGAACACATATTACATCTCCATCTTCTATTCTGTTCCGTCAACTGAACAAACCCGTTGATATAAGTACGACAACGACGACAACGAGCAATAACAGTATCCGTAACAGTTGGAATTGGTCTAACATCATCTTGTAAGGAAGTATATGGTCTAACAACAACGGCGAATGGTAATTGAGATTTTTTCAGTAAAGAGTGAGAAGTTGGAACCGCATTCAAAGTGGATCTAATGTATTCTGGTGGTGAGTTGGCATTTGGGTTATTTGGAATTAGTGTAGCATCTGATGGGACAACTAAAGGTGGTGGTGGTAATGATAAGTCTTGAATTGGAGGTGGTAATTCTTTTAATAAATCCGTTTGATACAATTGGTTCAATGGCAAAGTCTGTCTAACAGCAGCAGTAACATCAGAAGGAGAACTAATACCATTATAACCTGCACCATAACCAACAGCATTGTAACCTGGTGTTTGAGCTTGATATCCTGATGCTTGGTAACCTGGTTGAACACCGCCATAGGCTGGGGTAGCTTGTTGAGTCAAAGTTGGAATACCTTGGATGTTCAAGTTGCTCAAGTTTTGAGCGGCAGCATCAACACCTGGGTCAACACCTGGTTGTGGGTATCCATTCGTAGCACCTGGAGTGAAGTAAGATGGGGCCCCATTGACACCATTAAGGGCACCATTTGGATCTTGAGCACCATATGCTGCTTGACCAGGGTATCCACCAGCTTGTGGAGAAGCTACTGAAGCAGGAGATGCTTGGTTAACTTGATATTGAGCTTGAGGATATTGACGTCTTCTATGGCCAGACATTTTCTAAACTTCAATATGTTATATTATGTGCAATGTGTCCTTTTGTATATTTGATTGGATTTTTGAACCAAGATTGAAGAAACAGTTGATAACCAGAAGTCCTCTATTATAAGTCTAATGCAACAGATCAATCTTCAAAATTAAGACGGTTTGAATAGTTGATTGATTCTTTGAATAAACAAATCAAGTTTGAAATGCAAAGTGAAATTCCAGCGAAATATGAACTAAACTGGACGTTTTGAAGATTGTGTTGTAACCGTAAGCAAATGACTAAGAAACCTACTCGATCCGAAGTAGAAAACAGCCTAGGAAGGTTCACAATTAGTGGTTTTGCGTTGTGAGATAAAGTCCCTGATCTTGATCTTGTTGATCTGGTTTTTTCGTAAAGGACTTCGTTGTCAATAAAGCTATTCAGAAATCCGGGAAACCTGACAGACTATGGATTATCGGTATGGGCAGATGACATATAAAGGTGGGCTGAGAAATGACTTCAAAAACTCGAAAACTTGTACTTTGAACCCTTTAAAAGAAGTCTACAAGCACTCCAATTAGACAATGTCCATTAAAGTGTACAATGTTCAGCACAATGGGACGGTCCATACACCACTCCTGATCGTCCATGGGGAATCAAAAGTGGGAAACTCTGGGATTCTCACAGTGAGCCATCAGGGAGATAGTTATCCACCGTTACACTATGAAATCAACCAAGGGTTCTTCAAGGCTGTAGTTCATTTGGAACCCGGTGATAATCCACTGACATTCACACATTCACAAGGTCAGATTGTTGGAGGAGAGCCTCGTTTCGAAACGAACTCCAGGGATAAGCCATATGGGGTAGCGTTCAATATCAATTATGTTCCACTTGTTCAAAATAGGCCAGTACATCTTTGTTTACTAATTGCTAAAGATTCACCAGCACAATTCGATTCAACTCCACAAAAGAAGAAGCAAGAAGGTAATGGCCTCGATATTGCGATAAAGAAGTTGAGGGTTGGTGCAAGACTGATGCAAGCATTCACCAATGAACAGATGTTAAGAGCTGGATTTGGACATAGAACTTTTAATTTTGTTGAAGAATACACCAAAGACACACAGTTTTTACAAGAGCAGCAAAACCCGAAATTTAGAAACACGGTGAAGATACATATTTTACGTTCGAGAAAGACTTTGAAAGAGTTGAGAGATGTTAATTTGGCTCAACAAAATCCAAAAGGTAGTAACACAGGTGGTCTTTTCGGAATTGCGATGGAGGCACTTCGTGATTATGGTGGTCCGTTTACAGAATCCAATAAGCCTGTGCAAGCAGCAGTGATGTATATGGATGCACATTATGATCAGAAATTGAATATGATCTTGACACATGCTGCTTTAGGTGGTGGTGATGATAAAATCAAGTTGGCAATTTTCGGTTCCCATGGTATATACTCATGGCCTGCATTTTTGGAGCATATTTGTCCTGCCTTTTTGGATACTTCAGCCCGTACCAATGATGTTGCAAATGATGCTAATCAATGTGGATCCTATTGGGAATGTTTAGCTATCACGCTGGGAGCTTTTATGCATGAAATTGGACATTTGTTAGGTTGTCCACATCAAACATCTGGTGTTATGCTAAGAGACTACGTTACACTTAACAGATCATTTTTAACGAAAGAAGCATACTCCACGAGAACTGGGAAGAGCGGTTTGGTTCCAATACTACCTAAAGATGAATGTACTTGGCACAGATTGGATTTATTGAGATTTTTATATCATAAATCATTTGCTCTTCCTAGCGATTACCTAGATCCATCGTTCCAAAAGACTAACCGATCTGCTGGTAAGGCGTCTGTGTTACCTATGGGTAATGGTAGTGCTCTTCTGAAATCGGCGACTGGTATTTATGCCATTGAAATTTTTCCTAAAGACCTTGCAGAGGCCTATACTGAATTCTTACCAAAATCAATCGGCGGTAATGGGCCTCAGAAAGAAATTTATGTTACAGCCAATGAGCTCAGAGCTAAGCTTCCAAGAGACAAACAGAATGGATCTTTTTCAATTCATGTTCAAACTGTTGATGGCCATCAAACTGATGTTCAGGACTTTGATAAATTAGTTTCAGATAATTCAAACTTCTTGCAATCTGATTTTGGACTGGGAAGAGGCCAATTAACGGCAATCAAATCTGCACCATTGGGTAGAGATAACTCACCTGGCGCTCCGGTAATTTTCGATCCAGCCCAGGTCACTTCTGTCAGAGTTTATCACGGTGGTGCTCTTGATGGTATAAGAATCTTTACGAGGGCTCCATCTTTAGGTTCTGCACCACCGCCTTACAATCCTGGAGGAAATGGTACTCCGCCAGTTCCAAACAGAGATTATAAAAATCGCTTGGGTTCACTCATCTCTGGTTTCAAGAATCAATCAATAAACAGCCAGCAACCAGTTGCTTCTCCCCAATATAACGGGGAAACCTCAAGCGTGTTGTTTGGTCATCAAACAGGGAATTACACAGATTTCAATCTTTCATCTGGTGAGCGTATAGCATACTTAAGGCTCAGAAGTGGCCAATGGATAGATGCTGTTCAAATTGTTACCAATACAGGAAGATCAAGTCCACTTTTAGGAAATTTAAATGGTGGTGGTGAAGGTCTTCTTGAACCTCCACATGGTTATGAAATTATCGGTTTGTACGGTAGTGTTGGAAATTGGGTCGATTCTCTAGGTGTCTTATACACAAACCAATTGAATTAAAGAAAACTGAACTACAAAGTCATTTTATTAAGTTCTCTGGTTTATATGATTATTATATGTTTCATTGAGAAAAATATACATCTAGTAATTTAATTTTGTGATATATTGGTAATACAGGATCATTTAGTATTAACACAAAATCTAGTTTTCGGTCATTAAGGAAACTGCTGCTGGTTTTTTTGATTTGTTAACTTCGACAATTTTTCAGTCAATTTATCTAATTCAAAAGCGCTTTGTTTACTGAGGTTTGGATTCCCACGAGCTTTGCTCAATTGCTCTAAAGGATTATTTGAGCCAATTCTAATGCTGTTGTTTGAACCTGGTGGTTTGATTGGAATAGATCCAGTACTAGCATTTTGCTTCAAGTTAGGAGGTAGAGTTGGAACAACTGAATACTTTCTCTCTCTGAACGCAACATCAACTTCTTTAACTTTTTTGTTGTGTAATTGATCTTTTGGAACTTTATAAAACCAATCTTTTGTCTCATCGTATTCAAACAGAGACCATTCCACACCATAAGGCTTTGGCTCCAATAAATAAACACAATGTAAGGGAACATCCAAGTTTGTGATAACATCTCTATTCAAGTTCATGAAGTATCCCAACAAAACTCTTGCAACAACTCTATGGGTAATTAATAAAACATGATCTGTTGTTCTTTCCACCTCATTGATAATTGGTCTGATTCTGTTGATAACATCCAAATAGGATTCACCACCAATACCTGGATATCTATACCTTAATTTATCTTTAATTCTTGCGTTAAATTCCTCTGGATACTTATTCTGGATTTCCTCATATGTTAAACCTTCACAAATACCAGCACTTAATTCATTCAACATTCTAATTTCCTTAATGTAATATTCATCATCAGGGAAATATCTTGAAGTTTGAATAGCTCTTTGTAGCATACTTGTCCAAACCAAGAAATTAGGATCTGCAGGGATTTCATTAATTTCACCTTTAGCTTCCAACTCTGTATATTTTGTTCTTTGAGTTTGACGGAAGACATTTCTTTCATGTTCAATGAATTTTGATAAAGCTTTGGCAAATTTTTTACCTCTTGGAGTTAAATTAGCATCTCCACCAATTCTACCAGAAACATTATCTTCACTTTCACCATGTCTCGTAATCCAAATTTGTCTTTCCAATAGATTGAAATTCAACAAATAGTAAATAGTTTGAGAAGCTAAAAATCCCTGAATATTATATGCAACCACTTTTTTCCCAACGTCAATCATTTTAATGTATTGTAAACCTTCATCATCATCAATCGTTTGATATGCCTTTTCATAATTGGCCAATCTCCCTGTAAAATCTTTCAAAGCCAACTCGGGATCCATATCTTTATAATCAGGTCCACTTAATTTTAATCTTATATTTTTTTGAACAATTTCTGGATTAGTACATATACTTTCCAAATATAAGATTTTGATTTCATTATCTCTTTCATGAACTCTTTTCATAATTTTTTGTCTTCTCTGTTTGGTACTATTTGTAGCATCGAAAATCCCCACACAACCAGGGCCCTCTAATACGTAATCCAATAATTGATCCAAAGTATCAATAGCCCATTGTTCTCTTACATTCTTAGCATTTGGATTATCTGGGTTGAAAAAACTGGCGTCATGATGTTCTTGTTCATCTGGTAAAGGACCATTTGAAGGCCCATAATGATTCGCATCTTTTCTTCTGGTATTACCGACATTGAAAACACGGCATTCATGTTGTAACCAATTCAAATATCTTGTTAGTTTGTTTGTAATGTAAGATTTACCCCTTGCTGGTAAACCAACCATGACAATGACCAATTTGGATCCACTTTCTGATTGAGCAATCTCACCAGTTGGTGAAGTCTTAGATTTTGTGACACCAGGAACATCAATAGCGGTTGCTCTTCTCTTGTTGACCCTCAGCGGCGGCACACTCAGCACTCGATCAATAGAAGGTCTCAATTCTGGTGAGTTCTCGGAGGATGCCTCTTCTGAATTGATGTTGGACAGGGATGGTGAAGTATTTGTTGATCCAACAGGAGTATCTGTTAAAGGTCTTTTATTGAAGTCAGAGGTGGTTCTGAACGGGTTAACCGATGTTTCCTTCTCAGCCTCGGGTATGTGCTTTGGAGGACATTCAAAGACGTCTTCTTTCAGATGTGGATGGTCTTCTTGTGGTTGAACTCTTGGAGATGGCTCGTCTTCTGAGCTTGAAGCGATGGCATTGTCACTATAATAGTACGATTGCTTCGATTCCTCAGTTGATTGTGCTTGAGGATCGCTCATCGGTGTTGGAATGGCTCAGTGTTCCAAGAATATCTTTGTTGATATGGCTCCAGGTCCCAATATTAAACCCACTTCTCAGCCAGTAAACGACAATAATCTTTACAAATTAGCACTTCAAACATTAAATCAAAAACTCAAAGTTTATAGGTTTGACACTGTATAGTCCCAGGTGGTGTGTGGGTGGCCGTATTCATTGCCCGTTACGTAATGGCGATGATCATGAGACGACACAGAATCTACGAATCTACACCGTCTTTCAAAGCAGATTGCTAATGAATATGTATTTGGGGTTGATCCTATCCAAGCAGTCTCAATGTCAGCTCCACAGTGGCAAAAGTACCAGCACTACATGGGATCGCCCTCAACAGTGCTGGCCCAATACCTCTCCAGAACCCTAAGGCACCTTGTGTCTTCCAAATTTGAGAAGCTGCATCTAATGAATTTTTGAATTTGGCATCTTTACCAAACCCATCACTCTGCAATCGACTTTTGATAACATCTAATGGGTATGAGGATAACCATAGTGCATCTCCTGCCAATGCACCGTAGAGTAACAATTCTGGTGTGGAGATATCTTTTCTTTCAATTCCATTTCTAGAGGATAATGCCCTTTGAACTAAAAATTCATAAGTTAAAAACCAAACACCGTATGCCTGTGCTTCTCTGATCAATGTAACATTAAAGCCTCTGAAAATACCTTTAAATCCTTGTGTTTCATACACTTTACGTAAAACATCTCTTGGACCTTTATAAATTTGCCTTTCGCCAGATGGTTGGGTTTGTAAAATTATTCGTAACTGTTCCACTGGAGCAGTAATTGGTGTGTTGACAATACCTGCAAATGCACCTGCAAGATAAAATTGTTTCAGTGTTAATTCTTTCTGTCCAGGTTCTCCAAATTTTTTCAGTAATTGACGTCTTGCCTCATGAAATGCATAAAACTGAACAGAAACACAAGCACCAACACCAATCAATGGAGCCAGTGTACCTTTATAAAATGCTCTTGGTCCTTCATTCCTCAATGTTGAAGTGAATGCAGCTATTGGGGAATCAAACTGGCCCGTTTGTAATCGAACTTTAACAAGATCAAACGGTTGTCCTGATTACTATGTTAGAACATTCATAATTCAGCTCTAATGGGAATAGCTATTGAAAATACTTACCAATCAACACTTGAACAGCACCACCAGTGAACCCTGCAGACTATTGATATAACGTTAGAATTATCATCTTGAAGTCCGGCTGACATTTCGAATTGATCTCGATCTTGCTCAGGCCTTTTAATATAAGAAATACCCACAATATCCTTTGCCTTCCTAGACCAGCTATTGTCAACATGTTCAGACATCTTGCTGCTCCACAGTCCTACTTGAATATTTAGTAACCAGCACCATTAAACTCGAGAATGCTTCTTACCAGTTATTGTTTCTGTTTCTCAATAAGCTCAAAGTGATGTTATGTCACGAGTGTGGCTGGTAAACTTGTACAAGTGTGGCGTGTACTGTGGCTAGTAGTATATACAAACATAGATACGCTTTTATTTCCGTATTGGGAAGTCAACCCCCATCGCCTGTTTCGTGTCCCCATTCGGAAAGTCATAAACAAATTTAGCGAACGTGAAATCAAAACAAAATTAAGAATCGATTCAAAATTAAAGAATTGAAGCTTTTGATCTGGAGTTTGTAATCTCTTTGATACCACTGAAAACTCCGACTGTTGTCTCATAAATCGGAGCAAAAAGAAACCAGACTAGCCAATATGTCCTTTTTCCAGAGTTTGTGAGTAAAAGCTTCATTTTCTTGACCCATAATTCGATCTTTTATACTGACCTAACAGACACTTGAACAATGGCCATACGATAAAGACTACGAGAGGTTTCAAGAGAAACCAACAACAAAATGGCTCCCCTGATGTTTCTGGATTGAGCTTGCCTCAATTCAATGCCCCACAGCCACAAGCTCAAGCTCAACCACAATACCAATCACAAGCACAAAACCAATCAGCATATCCCCAACATCCTTTGAGACCACAAAGTTATAACTCCACAACGAGTGTGAATAATTACAATCAAAACTACAACTCGGTGACATCGCATAAAGATATCAAACATATCGTAGAATCTACTCTAGGTTCAGGTGTTGCATTAGCACAAGCTGTCAAATTACCAAGGGATGAGAATATCAATGAATGGTTAGCTGTTCATGTGGTGGATTTTTACAATCAAATCAATATGCTTTATGGAACTATCACTGAATTCTGCTCCCCGAAGACTTGCCCAAGGATGACAGCAACAAGTGAATATGAATATTTATGGCAAGATTCAAATTTAACTAAACCAGTTTCTGTTAGTGCTCCAAAATATGTCGAATCGTTGATGTTATGGATACAATCGTTATTGGATGATGAGAACATATTTCCTCCAATGATAAATCAACCTTTCCCTCCACAATTCCAATCTCTTGTGAAAACAATAATGAAGAGATTATTCCGTATTTATGCCCACATATACTGTCATCACTTCAATGAAATCATTGAATTAGGACTAAATACCCTGTTAAACACAAGTTTCAAACATTTCTTATTATTCTCTGATGAGTTTAATTTGATTGCAAATAAAGATTTTGGTCCTTTGCAAACTCTGGTGATAGAAATGCTAGTTCAAGATGATGAGAATGGGAATAACGCTTCAAATGGACACGAAAATGGGTTTTAGCTATTAGATCTTGGTTAAGAGAAGTATGATTTGTTAATGTATGTTTTTTAGTTTCTGCTTACTGTGGGTTTTCGATTAGAAATAACTATTTTAAAGAGGTAAATGGCTATATATATATGGGTTTAATTATTAGTATTGTGTAAAGGTTTCGCGGGCTTCTGTAATTCCGAAGATAATATGAAAAAATCCACGACGTGTATAAACATCTGGAGCAAATCCATCTTTACAGCCCAATTGTACTCACCTACTTCTCAAGGATCTATTTTCTACCAAACGTGACTTCAATTATGTCCACAGGGAAAACGTTTGGTTATTTCCATCCATACTGTAACGCTGGTGGTGGTGGTGAAAGGGTACTATGGCAAGCAGTTGAAGCTACATTGAATCTGAACGATGAAAACAAAGTGGTTATTTACACAGGTGATAATGCAACTGCTGACGAGATTTTGGTGAATGTTGTTAAAAGATTCAATATAAAGTTATCACAAGACCGTTGTAAATTCATTTTCTTGACTAAAAGATCACTTGTTGATCCTAAAACTTGGCCAGTATTGACACTACTAGGTCAAGCCATTGGTTCAATAATTTTAGCATATGAGGCTGCCAATGCTTTCAAGCCTGATATCTGGGTCGAGACGATGGGATATCCATTCACTTATCCACTAGTGCATTATATGCTAGGCGTCCCTATATTAACATACACTCATTATCCAGTCATTTCTAAAGATATGTTGGGTAAATTGAAAATTTCATTCACTTCATTATCTGGTATAAAGCAAATTATCAAGTATCTCTATTGGCAAATATTCATGTGGATCTATACCATTGTTGGATATTATGCTGACATTACTACAACAAATTCAACATGGACTTATAATCATATAAGATCGATATGGTGGAAAAACAAAGATATAAGTATAATATATCCTCCTTGTTCTTCTGAAAAATTTGTTGAGTTAGACCAGGGAACTAGCTGGAATAGAAAGAATGTTATTGTATCAGTGGCTCAATTCCGTCCTGAGAAAAGACATAAGTTAATTCTTGAAGAATATGCCAACTTCTTAGAAAATACAAGTTTATCAAAAGCTCCAAAATTAGTTTTAATCGGTTCAATAAGAGGTAAAGCTGATGAAAATTATGTTTCCAATCTACAAAAAATAGCTCAAGATTTGAAAATTCCATCTTCTCATATTGAATTCATCTTGGATGCAAAATATGAAGTAATTAGACATTATTTACAAACGTCTTCATTTGGGTTGAATGCAATGTGGAATGAACATTTTGGTATTGCCGTTGTGGAATATGTCGCAAGTGGATTGGTTCCGTTAGTTCACGCAAGTGCAGGTCCACTGTTGGATATCGTTGTTCCTTGGGATTCTAAAGTACAAAAACAAGCTGATGAAAATAAAATTTCAAATAGAACTGGTTTTTTCTTCAAAAGTGAAACTGATCCAGATTTCCAAAATCTTGAAGATAAATCAAGATATCCTTCATTAGCTGAAGTATTCGTGGAAGCTGCCTCTTTGACAGATGAAGAAAAATTAGAAATCACTAAACGAGGAAAAGAATGTGTTTTACATAAATTTTCTGATGCAACTTTTGATGAAAAATGGATTGAAGCCATTGAGAAAGTGCAAAAAATACCAAAAGTCTCTCCAAAATTGACAGTCATCTTACTCGGATTGTTTACAATCTCTGTTTCTATATTTGCATGGGCTTTGAGGTTTTTTTGAAGTATAAGGATATTGAAAACCAAATTAAGTTAGCTATTCTTCTTATATATTCACTGTTTTAATGATATTAGTTTTCTTGATGTGACGTGATTACAAGCACAAGCCCTATTGTACGTTAAGCGGAATAATTTAATATGTCTAATAATATACTTTCCTATATTTACACTATAAAAAATTGATGCATGGGAGGCTAAAAATGAATGATTATATTATATCAGTAATGTTTTATACCCACAGTTTTGAGCCCTTCATGCTTCATTTGGATAACAATTGACCAAAATGTTCTTCACCGGTATGTGTTTCCTTTTTTGTTGTTTTGGCAGTCTCTTCTGATAATCCGCTGCCATCAGCTTCATAATTTGTTGTAACTCTATGAACTTGAGGATATGAATCAAAAGAATTTCTAAGCTTACTTGCTGGTTGCGGACTATTAGCGTAATTGTTCATCAAAGGAGTAGGTGCTTCAACATACATTGCTGGGGTGGACAAATAATGTTCTTGTGGCAAGCTGTAAAACTGTTGTTGCTGCTGTTGTGGGATTTGAGCTGGATAATGCCCCTGTTGTTGTTGCTGTTGATCATGGAATGGAGGTTGAGTTGGGTATGGAGACAATTGTTGTTGTTGCTGGGGCTGTTGCTGCTGCTGTTGTTGTTGTTGAGCCAATTGTGGTTGTGGTGCATATTGTAGGGAATAACGTTGTTGATGTTGTGGATGTTGCTGTTGTTGTAATGGAGTTTGAGTTTGTTGACGGAAATCTTGTGTTAGCGATTGTCTTTGTAACTGTTGAGGGGTCTGGGATAAATCACCAGTAGATCCAAATTGTTTATAAAAAACTCCATCTGGCCCAATCATTGATTGGGGAATTGGAGTTGAAGATTTTTGCGGTAATGATTGATTGTTGTTTGGAACTGATAAAATAGTATCAGTCTCATGAGTTGAATCATTGATTGAAGAAGGTCTAACCACTTTGGAAGTATTGGTGCTAACCCTTGAAATCTGATTTTTAACAGTATGATGTTTTGAAGCATAAACTCCTCTACTTGTTGGACTTGACAAATTTTTCAAATTTTTAATATCATTGTACCAAGAAAGCATTAAATCATAACTTTCAGCACGGAAAATGAATTTGTGAGATGATAATTTACCAACTTTTTTCAAAACAAATTTGTACTGATTTGTTTCCTTTTTAGAGTGTTCTTCTAGTTCAATGTCGTCTAATGGTAAAGACATGACTGGCAATAAATCCTTTTTACGATCAGCAGTTTTAAATTCATGTAAGAATGTAGCAGTTAAAACATAATAACCTCTTGAATAGGACTTTAAAAATTTAGATCTTCTTTCCAAGAAAGATGAGCGTACTTCGAAAGTCAATGGGTCATTAATTTTATCGTATTGAATAGCTTTATAATCTCTTTTTGGCAAATTTTCATCGATGAAATTTTTATCCTTTGCAACAAACTGATCCCATTCAAAAGATGGTTGTTTCGTTAAGAATCCATAATCAAGGTTTGTAATTAACTTATCGAAAACATTTTGAGCTTGTTCACCAAATAACTTAGCATAAACTGTTAGGGCATTTTGAATTTCCACAACAACAACTTTTTCCAGTTCTTTACCGGAGCTTTGTAAATTAATGAAGGCTTCGTGTAAATAATTCTCCTCGACCAATTGGCGTTTTAGTTGTTTTTCTAGTGTAATTTTTGTTAAATATGGATCGTTCTTAGGTTGAACGTTATGTGCAGAATATTTGGCCTCTTCTATTGATTTTAAAAAATGTTGTAAATCAAGTTTTGATTGACCAACTTCTTTAACAACATTATTTTTGAAATCTGAACTTAAACCTTTGATTTCTTTGATCTTAACTAATAACTCTCTTCTCAAGTCATCTAATCTTGGAATAACATTTGAGTTTAGTTCTTTAGAGCTTTTAGAAGCCAGGTTAGCAGAACTTGAATGGAAATTGATCAAAACGCTTGGTAAATCATGAATTGAGCCATTACCAACTGGAAGGAAGAAATTCTGATGGATTATTTCTTCACCATGTTGGGATTGGGTAGTATTTTGATTCTTGTTGTCTTGGAATCCACTGAAATTAACAGCATGAGATAATCTGATTTGTTGGCGGACAACTTCGTCTTGAATGCTAACAATTTCGGTCAAGTATTGCAACAACGAAGTTATAATGCTTCTCCAAGCAGCAAATCTCCCAGCAAGCACTTCAGTTGGATTGGCTTTAGTAGGGACTTGTACAGCAAATGGGGTTCTTGGATCAGAGCCATTCTGATGAGCACCACCATGGGCGCTAATCCTTCTGGATTGTGACGGCTGATGTTGAATCTTCTGTTGAGCAGCGCCTGTAGAGTTCAGTGAGTTGGCCACAGGGGCAGCCATCTGGAATTGAGGTTGTGATTGTGGAGGCTGTTGTTGTTGGACGACGGCGGCTTCACCCTGAGCACCAGTAGAGTTAGGATTCAAAACCTCTGCAATGACCCTATTTCGGCTGTCAGAGCTAGTGAAGGACTTCGACTGCTGGTAGTTGTTGTAGTTGTTCTCCAGGTTCTGTAGTTGTTGCAAGTTGTGCTGTTGCTGCTGCTGATACGCCTGGTTTGAAATGTTGGAGGACATTGTACCGTTTCTTGACATTGGTGACTGGTATTATTGGCTAGAGCGTGTCTGGTGGTTCCGTGGACGGTGCAAATGTGAGTAATGAAAGAGCAATAAGAATGGGGAGATGCAAAAAGATGGTAGAATTCGATGGCAAAGTTGACAATCTGGTAGCCTGAGTTATGAAGGCTTAAGTATTATGAAGACACCACTTTCAATTTCAATTTCAACCTGGTGATAATTCCAAGAAAAGCGCTGGCTCAAAAGCGTGCTGGTTTTATTTTTTCTCTCGCTTCAACAGCGCGGCCGGTTCGGGACGCAGGACACCGGAGGTCCTCACTCTTTGCCTGGGGACTAGGTGGGGCCGTAGGCAGGGATCAGCCTGGAGTGTTTTGAGGCTAGGCAGAAGAGGTCGCCTTCTGGAAGGTTTTTTACGAATCTTATCGATTTTGGCTTAGGAAAAGTTGCATGATCAGGCGGGATTCAAACAATTACCGGGACTGCTTTGGTTCCAATTTATCCTAAATCCTAGATAGGCACAGAACAGAGTCAACTGACTCAACTGACTCATGTCATGTCCCAAGCTGTCTTATACAAAGAAGTGCTCTGGGGTAGTCATCATTGTGTGAGACTTTTTAATGATCTTGTTCTAGTTCATCGTGACTCTTGATGCTTTAGTTTGGCCATTCAGATTTTACACATCCACCGGCAAATTTAAATCAGTTTCTTAGTAACCATCTGATTTAATATATCGAAGAATGGCTGAACAAAAAGCCAAGAAACATTAGAAAGCTTTACTGATTCTAATACTGTCACTATCTCGTGTTTTTCCCCAAAATGTATGAATTTCCTACATTGCTAATAAATCGTATGAGATTTAAGATTCAGGCACAGTGTTAGTCTTCAAAAACTGGGACAGCGAGGTATCTCAGTTTAAACTTTACATAGGTGACGGTAGATTCTAGTGCAAACAAAATATTTCGAACTTTTTTCGAATCAATCTGGATGTAGCTAGTGTTGAAGTATTAACGGTTGAACAATTAATTCCCAATTTGCGGCTCGAAATATTTCTGTCCTGCTATTCTCTTTTATCACGCTCCGCACACTTTATAGTACAACTATATATATAATCAACTTGAACCCGCCGTTATGTGTACAAGCTGCTGGAGCAATTTAGGTAGAATAATATGTGGCTTGAAAGTAGGTGAGTTATAATAAACATAGTATACGTTTACCAGTCAATAGATATTAAAAAGATAGCAGTGAAAAATCCTGAGCTAACTATCACATTTTATCGGCCGATAATAGTATAAGGCCGCGATTTTTGGAAATATATAACATCAAGTACCTTCTGCTTTGGAACACCCTTTGATACCAAAATTCAGGGACAATTTATATGACTTTTATAATGAATATGTAGCTTGGTTTATTAAAGGTTTTTGAATTGTTTCAAGAATTGTTCAAAATTTTTCAAAATATGATCAAGTGGTAATCTTTTTTGAAAACTCAAAATTGTTAAACTGGAAAGCTTCGAACTAAAATTTTTATCAAAATGTCACATTTTCTTTTGATATGCATTGTTTTAATTTATTCATTTTCATATATAGATCTAAATTATTCTTATAATTGACTCTTTAGAAGCTCAAATAAGCAAAGTATAAGAAGAAACTTGTAAACTTATGTCAGCAATTACTAAGCAGTGGAGCAACATGGATCTTTAAAAATTTCATTTCGACCTCAAGAACAGCGCAAGTGGTTTAGCGGTAAAATTCATGTTTCCCATACTTGAGCCCCCGGTTCGACTCCGGGCTTGCGCAGCCAATATTTTTTTGTATCATCCCAGCCTAAAAATCTTCACTTCTTCCTGCAATTTACTGAGAACTTGTGCCTAAAATGTCTCGACGGTGAGCCTAAGCTATTTGAGGCGCTACAGGAAATGGAAAAATTGGAGACTTAATATTTATTTTTTATTTTTTTATTATCTGCTGTAGTTTGATCTATTGCGCGAAGCCAATAACCTTTTTTGGTTTATATGGCTCCTCTAAGTACTTGATTTCTTCTTCACTTAATTTGAAATAAGAAGCTTTAACTGCTTCTTCAACTCTGGCAATGCTATTTAAACCAACAATTGGATTAACACCTTTACTCAAAACCCAAGCCGTTGCAACAATAGCTAATGAAACTTTTTGCTTTTTTGCAATTTCCTCAACTCTGTTAATGATTTCTTTATCTTCAACAGTTAAAGTATCCAACCCTAAGTTTTTGAATTGTGGATCAGACTTATGTCTATCTGAAGTTTCACTTACAGCTCTTGTTAAAACACCTCTAGCATTTGGTGACCATGGGATTATACCAACACCATGCTTTTTAGCGAATGGAATTGTCTCTCTTTCCTCTTCACGATATAACAAATTGTAATAGTCTTGAACAACGATAAATTTGTGCCATCCATTTTTCTCAGCAGTAAATTGTAATTCTGCAAATTCTGTAGCTCTCATTGATGAAGCTCCAATGTATCTAGTCAAACCTTTATCAACAACATCATTTAAAGCCTTGACAATTTCTTCAGGTTCTGTTTCTTTATCCAATCTATGAATTTGTAAGACATCAATATAAGTACCTAATCTTTTAACAGAGTTTTCAGCACCATCAAAAATGTGCTTTCTTGACAAACCTTTGGAGTTAATCAAATCAACATCCTTGACATCAGAGCCACGACCACCATGCTTCAAATCCAAATCTTCATCAACTGGGTTGAAAACTTTTGTCAAGATTACAACCTTATCCCTTTTGATATTGTACTTCTTCAAAAATTTACCCAAGATGACTTCAGAATAACCGTTGCTGTACACATCAGCGGTATCGTAGGTTCTTAAACCAAGATCATAGGCTTTCTTCAAAATTGAAAAGATCTTCTCTTCATCATCTTCAACCCAGTCGGCCCATTTTTTTGAACCATATGACATAAAACCAACAATAATCTTGGAGATCTTTAGACCTGATTTACCCAGTCTTGTCCATTCAATGACCTGTTGTTCACTCATTCTGTAATATATTTCGTATAGACTACTTATGTTTGTTGATGGAACCAATCGTTCGTTGAAGTAATTGAGGTCAATTTGTGGCCCTTTTATAGTGTTTTACCTCTCGATAAGCCAAATCGTGGATATGGTAATCGGAGATAGTGGCTCATGCAGGCGGACTCAATAAGGTTATATTAACGACTAACGTTTATATATAGTCAAACTTCGAGGTGCCCTCAAACGAAAAGAGGAATGGCCTGTGATGAAAACAGCGAATGGTTGTAAAGACACTCAATTTGTTAATATGGTTTCATTTGCGATGGAAGCCAGTAAATCTAGAGGGAGATTTATCTAATATCCCGAGCATTTTGACACAAATCTACCATCACACATTATTGAAGGTATAGCAGCTTTTAACGTTTTATTCACCAGACTCTAGTGTATTTTAGAACCATGGATTTCAGAAATGTTCAATATGTACCAGATGTCAGGATGCTACCATAGTCCAAGAAAATGAACAATATCGTTTGTTTTCATCAGGTTAAAGCCTGATTCCTCTAAGCTCGTCATCTATCTATGCTTTAACTGAATTACATAAACTCCTAACAATTGTTGAGGCAAGAATCATTTCAAGAGTTTTATCTATGGGTTGAATGTCATCAACGATTTGGGTTATGATATCTCGGTATCTTTGAAGAGTGGGCCCATTAAAGCCACGAATGCGTCTCAATTGAAACCTATCGACTTGTGTTAACTGAAATGGGTTTCTGCAATTTCCAATTCCAGTCAAGACAAATGGTCTCTAGAATATTTGATTGAGGACAGAAGTTCACGATTGTCAAACTCAACAACAAACCCTGGAGCTAAGTTAATAAGTTGAGAAGTGCCGACAGCTGTTATAAACTGAGTGATAAATTATCCCAAACCCAATATCAGTGCAATGTGAAGCACTGAACAGGTTTGAGAAATAACTCTCTTTGTATTTAGTATCTTAATTAGAATTGAACCCAGAGAAAAGAGCTTTCAAAAATTCAACTTTTCGATAATTGGTACGATATCCAGTTCACAGTTAGAGTATTTCAGCTCTGTTTCTGATAATAGATCACGGGACCCAATTTTTACCTTACATACAAAATCACCGTAGCGTCAAAACATCTTGGATTTTACTTATAAAGTACTATAGCTGACATACACACAGTGCAAACAAGAGCTAATCGAGTTACATACCAACAACCCTCTTAGGCTCGTAAGGTTCTTCCAAAAATTTGATTTCATCTTCGGTCAGTTTGAATCTTGTAGCAGCGACAGCTTCTTCAACTCTTGTTGTACTAGTCAATCCAATAATTGGACAAGCACCTTTACTAACAACCCATGCTGTGGAAACTATAGCACACGATACACCGCGCTTGGTAGCGATTTCTTCTACTCTGTTCACTATTTCTTTATCAGCATCAGTCAAGTTATTCAAACCTAAAGCTTTGAAAGTTGGATCACTCTTGATTCTATCAGTTGAGTGAGACAAAGGTCTTGTCAAGATACCTCTAGCGTTTGGAGACCAAGGAATCAAACCAACACCTGTTTTTTTACAGTATGGAATCATTTCTCTTTCCTCTTCACGGTATAACAAATTGTAATAATTTTGCATGGAAATAAACTTATGCCATCCGTGCTTCTCAGCAATATTCTGCAACTCAACAAATTCTGTGGCTTTCATTGATGAAGCGCCAACATAGCGTGCATAACCTCTCTCAACAATGTGATTTAAAGATCTCATAATTTCTTCATAAGTGGTCTCCGGGTCCAATCTATGAATTTGCAAAACATCAATATGAGTATTCAACCTTTTAACACATCCTTCAGCACCATCAATGATATGTTTTCTTGATAAACCTTTGGAGTTGATCAAATCCAATGGGTTAACATCGGGACCAAGACCTGAATGTCTTAGGTCAATATCTTCATCAATTGGGAAATGCACCTTTGTTAAAATGACCACCTTATCTCTTTTTATGTTGAATCTTTTCAGGAACTTTCCTAAAATGATTTCTGAAACACCATTACTATAGAAATCAGCAGTATCATAGGTTCTGATACCTAAATCGTACGCTTTTTTCAAAATTTCAAATATTTTCTCTTCATCATCTTCAACCCAATCAGCCCAAGCTTTAGAACCATAAGACATAAATCCAATGATAATCTTGGAAATTTTTAGGCCTGAGCTCCCTAGTCTTCCCCATTCAACCAATTGCTGCTCACTCATACTGAATGTATATTAATGGCACCTCAAACTTGTGAAATAACAAGACAATTGAGTTTGAATAATGGAGATTTGCCAGTTATAGAGACGTTATCAGAATTTCATCAAGTATTTGTAATTAATATGTCGCAAATGACAGATTTAACGGGTTTTGCATCTGTTATGGCCACGACAATTGTTGACATCCTAGGTAACAGGAAAATTTTAAAGTTATAAGAAAGCGGTTTTAGCTCAGTCGGGAGAGCGTTAGACTGAAGATCTAAAGGTCCTGTGTTCAATCCACAGAAATCGCAAATTGTTTTTTTTTTTTTGCTTCGTCGAAAAAGACACTTTCACTTTACTAACGCTGAAACATCAATACAAAGGTGCCCTGAAGATGGTGTACAATCTTTTCTTTATCAATTTATGCATCCGTTTCGTTGTTATATCGTTTTATTTGTTGTATTTTCTTGACCGGAGCTTTGAATTATAGGAAAAAGAGAATCCCGAATGCACTTTCAGCCAAAGCTACAAGTTGTTGATGGTTTTACGTGAAAAATTAATTTGCATTTATATATTACAGAAGATCAATTATCAGAAACCTTTAAGTCGATGGCTTCATTTGGAGTCGTAGGAATTTGATCTTCTTTGATATCAGATTCATCTTTAACTCCATGTTCACCATTTGCATCACCATTTTGAACTTCTTCTTCAACTTCAACGAAGTTCCAATTCTCATCAGGTTGTACTTCGATTTCAAACCAAGTTTGAACTAAACCGTCAATCCTTTTTCTAAAGTTTTTGATCTCTTTCCCAAAAGTTTCCAAATCTGGTCTTTTCAAAATATCAATCAAAACTTTATGTAAATTATAATGTTTAATTAACGATATTTGAATATCAGGATATTTGTCTAAAGAATCGAGGGTTGTTGTTATTTGTTTTATTATTTTAGGATCTTGTTCAAGGTCTTTTTGTTCAAGGAAATAGTCTTGTAATAATATTCTTGCCTTTTTGATCAGTGGTGTTCTTTTCTTCAGTTGTTCGCTTAGGAATTTGGAAGGTGGAATATCCAAAGCAACTGGTGGTTCAGTTTCGTCATCAACATCCCAGTCTTCATCCGATGATGTCTCAGGCTCAGGTTCTGATTCAGGCTCAGGGGTGACAACAATTTTTTTCTTTCTACCTGGTTTCTCTTTCTTTGGAGTAGCAGTTCTGCTAGTTTTAGCCCTCTTCGCAGGAGGACGGCCCCTTTTGCCTTTTGGTTTAGTTGTTGTCTTAGTTCTTTTATTATTCTGTTTCAATTCTTCTTCATCTTGTTGATTACTATCTTCATCATCATCTTCGTCTTCATTGATATCTCCTTCATCTTCGAAATCCTCATCATCAGCTTCGTTATCAATTTGGATTGGCTTACCATCACTACCCCAAATGATGAACTCTTCAACATCAGGAGGATTCAATGCCATTTCATATGCACTTTTGATTAATTTTTTACCTTTTTTATCATTCAAGAATTTTTCAATTTGTTCTTTTGTCAATAATGAAATTTCTTTAGCACCACCCCACATATAAGTATCATCTTTCAAAAACCTTACACACCATAATCTTGTATCTTGCTTTTCATTGTTAGATGCATGTGATTTTCTTTTCGTTGAACGAGATTGAACTGGGTGCTTTGGTTTACTCTTCTTAACACCTTCAGGAACTAGGTCAAATGGAATGACAATACCAGGCCAAGGAGGGAAGCTTTTCAATTTACCTAGAACTATAGTACCCGGGGTGAAATCACCATAATCATTTTCGTAACCGGCTAGCGAAGCGTCTTCTTCTTGTTCTTCTTTTTTTTGTTCAGTTTGATCTGTACTCGTTGTTGTGTTTTCTTCAGCTTCAGCAACAGCTGGCGATTCTTCAGATTTGGGCTCCTTGGACATTGGGATGATCGGATTGAGTCACCAATAGGAAGACAGTAGATGAAAATCGATAATAGATGATAAAAGGTGTACCTATACTGATATCACTTGATTGATATTTAAAGTGCAAAAGTCTTGATCGCGTTTTGTCAGGTCTCGAGAAAATCAATAATTTGACATATCTCGACAGACCGCGAACTCACATAACCAACAGTACACTAAAAATAAGTTAAATCAAAGTACAAGTATCGTATTAAAATATATATATGGCACAATCAAAACCTTAAATATAAATCACCTCAAGTAAAAACTAATAAACAGAAAAGAGAAAAAGAACAAGACCACAACTTGCTTTCCAACCTTGATACAAAAAAGCGGGACCCAAAAAAAAGTGGAGGACAAAGAATTGGAGAAAGATCTAAATAAGATAGATATAAAAAAAGAAAAATGAGAAAATTGATAAAGGGTTGATGATCCCAAGAGCTGTTGAAATTTGATATTGGATAAAATGTGTGTATGCTTTTTTTGTGAGATCACTGTGGTTCTTAACCATCGTAATAGAACCAAATAAAAAAAAGTTAAATAAATGTAAAAGTGTATCGTAGATACGTATATAAGGAAAGGAGTAAGACATCAAAAACAGAGACACACATCAAAAGACTCAAGCACTCATAGATAATTCAAAAACACACACAACTATCATTCAAAATCTTAAAATTTTCAAGAAGTCAAGCTCCAGACTTTATTGTTTAATTTTTGTACATGATATATTCCAATAATGTCATAATTGCATAATGTAAAAATTATTTTCATTTTTATTGTTGTTATTTGTTTGTTGGTTCAAGATGAAATTTAATATTGACCTTGTTGGTTGTTGATGTTTCCAAAATAAGTGTGATAAACAGCAGCTTGTTCAGCATTCAAATAACCTGAATTTGGAGGCAGGTTTTGTAAACCAGGTTGTTGACCATATCCAGGACCTGCTGGAGGTTGATTTGGGTTTTGTTGTTGTGGTGGTTGTTGCTGTTGTTGTTGCTGTTGTGGAGGTTGCTGTTGAGCTTGTTGTTGTGGAGGTTGAGCTTGGGTTTGAGCTTGTTGTTGAGTATTTGTTGGGGTGGAAGCTTCTTCATCTTCACCGGATTCTTCAGGAGCATTTAGACAAGCTTGAATTAAATTCTTACCTTCTGGTTTAGTAACTAAAGGTTGTAATTTTGGAGTAGTAAATGTATAAACAAGACCAGTTTCAGAGACGACCAATAAGAGAACCTGAGTACCAGTTAAAACAGATAATTCATAAGCTTTCTTCATGATACCAGCTTTTCTCTTTGAAAAAGTGATATGACGTCTTGATTTGTCTTGAATGAATCTAATTTCAATTTTTCTTCTTTCTCTAGCAGATGAAGGTTTTTCATCATCATCTTCTAGATCTTCATTTGGATTAGTTGTGTTTTGAATGGTTTGACTGTTATCAACCAAATCGTCTTGGCTTTCATCAATTTTTGGTTCAGTGATTTCAGACATCTAAAAGAACAATTAGTTAGTAAAAAGGTTCAAAGAGTGGAGGAAACAGGGATTCAATACCCATTGAGCACATTCGCAAAGAAACACAAGTATCATACAATATGACTATCAACCTGATTACCTCTCTTCAACATCCTATTGTTCATGCCATCACTATTATGAAAAATTGTTGTCATGGTAACCACCAAATATAGAAATATTAACAAGGGAGAGAAAAAAAAGTAGGGGGCTAGAAAACACACTAGGATGGCAAAAACAGAGCCATATAAACAAGTCAGATAGATTGATGAGACAAAGCTTTGTAAAAAGAATCAACACATTAGAACTTGATTATTGTGCCCATCGATCTCTGACCTAAATTGGTAATTGGCGATGAGTGTTATTTTTCATCTTTTCAAGCTGTCCCAAAGGGGTAGTTCACCTAATTTGTCCTCCATGATAACAAACAACAATTCTCTAAGAAATGGGTACTGCGAGATGGCCGTTGTGATTGTATAGATGCTCAATGGGTTCTCAATGCTGTGCTCTAGTGGAAAATCCCATATTTTCAGTGGAAACTTACCTTGTTTATACTTTTCTAAGCAATTTTAATGGAATAAACTGAGCTTTCGTACTTATCAAAAAGGTTGATGAAAAGGGTAAAAACAAATAAAATTGTTGAAACGGGAAAAACTCTTGAAAAAGTTTTTAAGAATTCGCGGGAAACAAAGAAAATATACCTAAAGAGGAAATATACCTATTTTGATCAGAATTTTGGATCACGTTCACAGGAATTACCCGATGAGGAAGGTGCTCCGGGCTGCCCAATAGAAAACGTTCGCTTCGTATAAAGAGGAATTACTATGTGAATGGCTATCACACTGGAGAAAGCACAAATGGGAAAGACGGTTAAACTATCAAAGTTAAAGAAGGGTTTCCTGACAAAAATATAAAAGGTACATGGTTAGCCCTACACGGCTTCGACTTGATGCTTCAAATGACGAATTTTTTTATATTACTATATTAATCTTTGAAGAAACAATTAAACATTACATCAATCAATTCACACACAAATAAAGATAAATAGTGTATGAAACCACAGCATCAAGCCATACAATTCAACAATCCTATGTCAAACATGTATTCGGTAAACAACTTTGTGTAACGTTAACAACAACGATATTATGAGAAAAAAAAAAGAAGCTAGATAAAACTGGATTTGGGAACAAAAATAAAAAACTGATATTGGTATGATGAATTCTCTAAATTAAAAGTAAAATTCTAGTTTCTTAAAATTGTTGTAAAGCGGCTCTTCTCTTTTTAAGTTTGTTCATGATGACAACTGCAATAATAGCGATGGCTAAAGGAAATGGGTTGTTAGATCATGTTTTAAATCGAACGATTTTGAATTCTCTATTTTATTACTCACCAATTAAACCAACAAGAACGAAAACTAAGATAACACCGGCTGGAAGCATTTTATATTGAGGATTTCTAGTGCGATATAGTTAGCGACTATTCCAATTGTCTCAGAGCGATTATATTCTTTATCAGTTACTCACAATTTGATATAACTTTGTTATCCAAATAACTAAGAATTCAACAAAAAGTAAGAAAGTTTGGAGGGAAGAAAAAACCAAAACTATTTCAATGTTTTCGAATTGAAAAAAAAAAGAAGTGCAACCAGTGCGAATTTTACTCGACGTTCTGATCATTTCCGGTAATTGCACTGTCCGCATCCGGTAAAATTGGCCAAAAACTGCCGATGGATTACAACCAAGAGGATATTGTAGCCTCACACCATTATTTCGATAAAGGCTGAGAACGCTTGGAAACGTGATGCTATGGGGTGTTCTGATCTTGGGATATTTGTTATCTTTGACTTCGATTCAATTGATGGAGTTTCAACATTAATCCTTCTTTTAAGATAGGTGTTTTGCCCGAGTTGATGTGAAGAATATATCTCAATTTTTTTGCTTTTGTAACCATGACAACAATGTTAATAATTTCCATTTTAAGATGACGAATAAACTCAATTGGGAATGGAGATTTTGGCGCACATCCATTTTCGGATAAAGTGCTGGCTTTTTAGCCTATATTGATAGATTGAGTGGAGGAATTCAGGAACGTCATATTTGAATCATTTGAAAGAGACGTATCAATACATTCACTATATCGAAACATGAATTGTTTATTTCAAACACAACTCTCTGAATCTGAGGCATTACCAGAGATAATGCTATGAAGTTATATATACAACCTATACAGTAGATTCAACGTTAAATGTCCAGGTACCTGTCTTGACATCATATGAAATGAATTTGGTATGAGGAATGTTGTGTAGTTTATGAATATGTCTTTTAACAAGTTCATGTGATGCATCTTTAACAGGTTTTCTTGTATCTTTAGCAATTGGATAACAATTTTCTAATGTGATTTTAGCAGGTAGATTAAATCCTTCCCCTAGATTTGGTTTAGTTTCTGAATCTGGATACACAATACATGATTGTTTTAAAAATACAATGATTTCTCCAGGGATATGGGCCAATGAACTTTCAGATGTTAAATCAACAGGTTTCAAAAATTCAATCTTACCAAACCCTTTACGTCCAACAGTGAAATCAGAGACTTTTCTCAGCTCCAGTAGTGATGATTTCTCTAGTTCTTCTAAGCTTGGTGACATCCAGTACCCATCTTCATCAACATATGTATTATCTTCATCTCTCGTGCCTGTAATTATTGGCTTGGTTTGCGTATCAGTATGATTATTAACAGCAGTAGAACTATTGATTGATTTCAATATATTACCATTACCACCATTGTTATCTTTTTTATTATTAACACCTTCTTTATTGGAAACCCCACCAAATAGATTTTTGCCATCTTCGTTTTTATGGTTACTATTACTTTCAAATGTAATAACTTTCTGTGGTGTTACATCTGCTGAGATTTCTCCATCAACAACAGCATTATCGGTTATTGGTTCTCTTGATCTCGATCTTGATTTATCAATAATTAAATTCTTGTAATTCTTTCTTGGGGTGAAAATCTCACTAGCTAAGATTGCATCATCCGTACTAGAGTTGAACAATTTATTCTTGGTGCCATCACCTCCTCCAATCAGTTGTAATGTGGTGTTATTAACTGATGGACCACCATTTCCTTTGTTCAAGTTGCTTTTAGCAACAAATAATGGTTTTGGAGCCAGTCTATAAATATTGGTGATTTTTGGTTTCTTTTGCTCCACTGTGAGAGGTTTAGCAATTGGGCCGACAGATTGTTGAATATTAACAGTACTGTTTTGTGCATTTTGGTTGAATAATGGATTATTCCCATATGGATTTTGATCAATAGTCGCAACAAGTTGGTAAGGTTGCTGAGATTGTCCCAATTGTTGTTGTTGCTGTTGTTGTTGAGGTTGCGATGAAAATAAGGACGATTGTTGTTGAGATTGGTTATTGTTATTTGAGCCAAATAACCCACCACCTCCAAGTGTGGATTGGGATTGTTGATTATTTGAACCACCTAATAATGATGATTGTTGCTGAGGTTGTTGATTAGTTGAAGGTGAGGAACCGAAAAGTGAAGGTTTTGATTGATTGGCACCACCACCAAATAACCCACCCCCAGTTGATGATTGTTGAGATGCATTATTATTACCAAATAATCCACCACCAGTAGAATTATTGGCACCAAATCCTGCAGAGCCAGTGTTTGAGTTATTATTTCCAAACAGTCCACCACCGGAACTATTATTACTATTTGCACCAAATCCAGTCGATGTAGTATTCGTATTATTGTTGTTACCAAACAATCCACCACCTGAGGTATTGTTACTAGCTCCAAATCCTGTCGATCCTGTAGCTGGTGCGTTGTTGTTCCCAAACAGCCCACCACTGGTAGCTGGTTTATTACCAAACAAGCCACCAGAGGTTGGGGTGCTTTGGGTGTTTGTGCTACCAAATCCACCAGTAGCGGGTTTATTACCAAACAAGCCACCACCAGTAGCATTGTTTCCGCTATTAGTATTACCAAATAACCCACCTCCCGAAGTATTTGTATTGTTGTTGTTACCAAATAAACCACCTCCAGTAGAAGCAGCAGGTTTAGCACCAAATAAACCACCAGAGGCAGGAGCTGGTGTAGAAGGTTTATTCCCAAAAAGACCACCACTTGTAGAACTGTTATTGGTTTGACCGAACAATCCACCAGATGTGTTAGAATTGTTTGAAGCTCCAAACCCGCCACCACTTCCAAATGCAGATCCAGTGTTAGCTGTATTGTTTGAACCAAAACCTGCACCAAAAGCTGGCTTAGCTTGATTAGCCCCAAATGGACTTGAGGATGAAGCACCACCACCAAAGCCTGTGTTAGCCTGGGTGTTGTTATTAGATCCAAACAGCCCTCCACCGGTGTTCGATGCACCAAATGCATTGCTTGTGTTGTTGTTATTGTTATTGTTACCAAATAAACCACCACTAGTGGCATTGTTGTTACTAGAAGCTCCAAATGGTGAAGATCCTGTGTTATTATTTGAAGCACCAAAAATACCGCCACCAGTAGTGTTTGAAGCGCCAAATGCAGATGGTTTAGAACCAAAGGAGGACCCAAATCCACCAGTTGTATTGTTATTTGAAGCACCAAATCCACCACCCGTTGTGTTATTATTAGAGCCAAACAAACCACCTCCAGTACTGTTATTATTTGCTGAGCCGAATGCCCCTCCACTAGATCCAAATGCTGATGTGGTGTTATTATTGTTGTTCGAAGCACCAAATAGACCTCCACTGGTATTTGTATTAGCACCAGATCCAAAAGCACCACCGGTATTACCACCAAAGGCAGAGCCAGTGTTTGAGGCGCCAAAAGGAGAGGATGCACTGGCACCAAATCCTGTAGTGGTACCGCTCTGATTACCGTATCTTCTTCCTTGTTCATAATCTTGCAATCTTAGTTCTTCAACGGAATAATTTCTATATTCTGGCATTGCTGAAACGGTTTCGAAGTAGTTAGTACCAGAAGTAGCATCCTTCTCAGTGTAGGTTTCAAACGGTTTAGCAGCAGTTCCTTGGTTGGTAGTAGCAGTACCGCCTAAACCCCCGAATCCAGTTGGAGCTGAAGCACCAAATGGGGATCCTTGTTGATTTGTTGATCCGAAGGTACCAGTAGAGTTACCACCAAAGGCAGAGCCTGTATTTGATGAGCCAAATAATCCACCACCAGAGGAAGCATTGTTTGTGTTAATACCAAAAGCACTTGCACCCGTACCAAACCCACTAGCAGTGTTGTTGGAGTTGTTATTCCCAAAAGGTGAGGTTGAGGTTGCAGTGTTTGATGCACCACCAAACAAACCACCTGTAGCAGGTTTACTACCGAAGGCACTTGAAGTATTATTGTTATTCGCACCGAAGCCACCAAAGGACGAAGTATTGTTATTGTTGTTGTTCGATGCTGCTCCAAATAATCCACCACCAGTGCTTGATGGTGAAGATGTAGCCCCGAAGGCTGATCCAGTGTTATTGGAGCCAAACGCAGAACCAGTGTTCGATCCAAAACCTCCAAACCCACTATTGGTATTTGTGCTTCTAAACATGATGTCCTATGAAACCAATTGATCGGTTGAGATTGGGATTTTAACAAAAACCTTTGAATATTTGAACCCAATGTTTACTTGAGAAAGCCAGAAAGTTGATTTTTTTTCTAGTTTCAACTTCTAGGTGGGCTGAATCAGCACTTATGTCATCGGAATAGGGTAAATTTAAGAGGTTTTATTGCTATTGAATGGATATATGTGGTGACAGACGTGAATATAAACAGTGGCAAGTATCTCTTCCAAATTTCAGTAGCTTCATCTAATGTTTTATTACACCTTCAACAACTTCAATCAGCAATTATGCCTGATCTTGGTGAATTAGAAGTTTGAGGTCCTTACAAACGTCTTGAATTTTTCAAGCTCATCGCGGTCGGGTTTAAAATAAACGCGTCTTTTCAATCTTGTAGAAAGATTCAAGGCTTTCTCTATTGTTGAGAAGAGATTGATCATTACAGCTCAAACAAGCATTAAAATGGGTATTAAAGGTAAGTTCTTAAGGTGATTTAGGCTCGGGGAATGTTCTAACCGCATATTACAGGACTGAATAAGCTGCTCACAGAACAAGCCCCTCTTGCTTCTAGGTCTAGCGACATTAAGACTTTCTTTGGTAGAAAGGTTGCAATTGTAAGTACTTTGAAATGCTCATACAAGAAGAATCAAGTCCACTAACCGGGAAACAGGATGCCTCCATGTCTTTGTATCAATTCTTAATTGCTGTGAGACAACAGGATGGTCAACAATTGACCAATGAAGATGGTGAGACCACTTCCCATTTGATGGGTATGTTTTATCGTACTTTACGTATGATCGATCACTCTATCAAACCAGTCTACGTTTTTGACGGTAAACCTCCAACGATGAAAGGTGGTGAATTAGCGAAGCGTCTTGCACGTAGAGATGAAGCCACTAAGAGTGCTGACTCCATAAGAGAAACGGGTACTGCTGAGGAAATTGCGAGATTTGAAAGAAGAACTGTTAAGGTCACAAAAGAGCAAAACGAGGAAGCTAAAAAACTACTGGGACTGATGGGTATCCCTTATGTTAATGCACCATGTGAGGCTGAAGCTCAATGTGCTGCTTTGGCGAAAGATGGTAAAGTATATGCTGCAGCATCGGAGGATATGGATACTTTATGTTACAAGACTCCATATTTATTGCGTCATCTAACATTTTCCGAACAGCGTAAAGAGCCTATTCAAGAGCTCGATATTGAAAAAGTTCTTGAAGGTTTAGAGATGGATCAAAAACAATTTGTGGATTTGTGTATCTTGTTGGGGTGTGATTATTGTGAATCAATCAAAGGTGTAGGCCCTGTCACTGCCTTCAAGTTGATTAAAGAACACGGTACAATTGAAGGTGTCATTAAATCAATAGAAGAAAATCCAGATTCCAAATATAAAGTGCCCGAGGATTGGCCATTTGAAGGTGCCAGAGAATTATTTTTGAATCCAGAAATTCTAGATCCAAAAGAAGTTGAATTAAAGTGGAAAGAGCCGGATGTTGATGGCCTAATTAAGTACATGGTTGTCGAAAAAGGGTTCTCTGAAGAACGTATCAGAAGTGGTGTTAAAAGATTACAAAAAGGTTTGAAAACTGGAACTCAAGGTAGATTGGATGGGTTCTTCAAAGTTGCTCCAAAGACTCCAGAGCAATTGGCTGCTGCCAAAAAGAAGAGAGCTGCAGAGGAAGCAGCTAAGAAGAAAAATAAGAAACTGAAGAAGAAATGAGGTAATCTGTATAGTGCTTTCTAAGATTGGAAGAGCCAATATTATTATTATTCATTGTAATCATTAAATAATTCGCGAAGCCTAGAAATTTACTCCGAGAGCAAAACGCGTTTTGATAGATAGACGTTGAGATTCGCAGAGATGAAGGCGAAACGGTTTCGATCCACAAATATTGTCGATATTTATTAAACATACTCGATAATGCCACCGTGAGTATTTTTTTCAATCAGTCTTCATAGTCTCCAGCTCAATTGACTAACCAAGTATCAGGAAAAAGGATATTGCTAAATCGTTTAATTTTGCCAAAGTATCTGGACTAAGGTTCAAGTTTGGTGCTCATGTGGGTGCATCAGGGGGTATGTCTTTGGAAAATAGATCAATTCAGAGGACCAGTACTAACTTTAACCAAGGTGTCTCCAATTCTGTGTTGAATGCAAGAAACATTGGGTATGTGAGATACTGAACATTTAGTACTCTGAGTATTAATAATCCTAACACTGACTTCAAGGGCAAATAGTTTTGCATTGTTTTTGAAAAGTCCAAGAAAATGGGAATCCCCTCCAATAACAGAGAAGGAAGAGTTAGAATTTAAGAGATTATGCGAGGAACACGGATACGATCCAAAGACGTGAGTGGCATATTTTACGAAAAAGTAGAATTGAATAGTTTTTAACAAGGTACATATAGTGACATTTTACCTCATGGATCCTATTTCATAAATTTGGCAAACCCAGATACCGAGAAAGAGGAGAAAGCTTATGGTGGGTTTCTCGATGATCTGAAAAGATGCGAACAATTGGGTATAGGTCTTTATAATTTCCACCCTGGCTCAAGCCTTGATGGTGATCATGCCGATGCCATTAAAAAATTAGCCAAAAATATAAATAGGGCCATCAAGGAAACCTCAACTGTGAAGATTGTCATTGAAAATATGGCTGGTCATGGAAACCTGATTGGCTCAAACCTACAAGATTTAAAGGATGTATTGGATCTAATAGAGAATAAAGAAAGAGTTGGGTTCTGTCTTGATACTTGTCACACCTTTGCTGCCGGTTATGATATCCGCACAGAAGAGTTGTTCAACAAGTTTTTGGATGAATTTGATGAACTTGTTGGCTCAAAATTTTTGTCCGCTATTCATCTCAACGATTCCAAGGCGCCATTGGGAGCAAATAGAGATCTACATCAGAAACTGGGTTATGGATTCTTAGGACTTGAAGTGTTCAGAGTTATCGCAAACTCGAAGCGTTTGGAAGGACTACCAATTGTTCTTGAGACTCCAATGGATAAAAGTGATTCCGTATGGGGTGAAGAAATCAAGTAAGTTTGAATGATTTCAAGTTTTCTCTTTAAATGAGAGTACTAACTTTGTGGAAACTAGACTATTAGAGTGGCTCGAAGGTAAAGACAAAGATGATAAGGAAGTGGTAGAAAAATCTGAAGAGCTTGATAAGAAAGGTGCCAAAGAAAGAAAAGAACAATTGGAGAAGTATGATAAGAAGCAAGCTACAAAGAAGAGAAAAGCAGTCAAAGCAGAATCGAAAGGGTCTATTGATGAAATGATGAAAAAACAAAAGAAAACCAAATAGTAACAGCCCAAGGACACAAATAAGCATAAATATAAGGGCCCACAAGATTCTTTTCATATACCTTTAATTGATTTATTTCTTGTATTTATCGAAGTTTCTTTGAAAATGACGTAGAAAATGGCAATGCTGACACTTATCCGCTGACAGTGCTATTAGGAAATTTATCATTTCGGGAACAATAAAAAGCATAGACATGGGGCGTGACAAAACATCAACGAAACAGTAAGGCAGCCACTCGAAGTGACTACGAAAATTTCTTGACTAGATTCTGCAGCAAGTCAGCTAATATTCCGGGCGATGGGTAATTTGAACCTAGAAGGAAAGGGATCAGTACGCGTGAGTATTGGTTATTGGGGATGCTGTGATAACAAACCTTTCGCTAACAACTGACAATTGTTCATTTAGTTCGTGCGCAATCAAACAATACTAGGAACTTACTGCATCTTTGATGAGAGCTCCCATATATTTTTTAAGCCAGAAGGGAATCGTGTTGTTCCATTAACAGAAGTCATCGAGTTTCATAAAGGTATTCAACTTGGGGAAGAGTCACAGCCAAGGCCTGTTTGGAGTGCATTGACACGTTGTATAGGGAGAGTACATGATCCCAATCCGTATCATAGAAAAAGTGCTGATCAAAATATTGTGTTTATCGATGGACCAATCGAGTATTTGAGACCATTGAGAACTCCGATATATGTTTGCAATACATGTCACAATAGAGCTGGATTCATCAAAGATTATAAACATTATGAAGAGTGTGCAGGTGATAATGATGATCCCTTAGGATTCAGCGAGTTTCTTGGATACTGTTACGGTGAAGTTTCAAATCGGCAGTTCATTGCCTTTAGAAAATGGGATAAAGTTGTCGATGGGCCTACTGGTCAATTTCTAGATTCGTCAGTTAATTGGGATGATGAAAACAATTTGATCATTGGGAATACAATAAGGTATAATGAGAGTGAGAACCTCTTCATCGGGATTGCTACACAAGAGATTTTGAATCCATACACTTCAGAAATTGAGCAATATTTGGAAAATCAGAGTATTGAACAGTTTGATTCAATTATAAGGGTTGTTGATCAACATGCCAATCTGGATAATGAACCAAATCATTATTTTAATGATGAAGAAAATCGTAATATTAGCTCTGTTGAGACTAGGCCAGCTAGTGTTCAAAGTGTTGGGAAGCCTCTATTTGTATGTCATAGATGTGAAAAAGTTGGATTTGTTGAAGACAAAGACTCAAAGGCTGCTGCCAGAAAACATATAAGGCACTGTAAAAAGATTTTGACGAGGTTCGACTTGACGTTATATTCTGATTTCTATAAGATTACGGTACTGAATGATAGATTCGATAAAGATGCTCAATACTTACTATGCGGTGATGATTTCAAAAAATTCATCAATCTTTCGGAGTACATTGATGGTGACCATGCTGATAAAGATGAGGCGGAAGAGTACGAGAATAACACAGAAGATGGAAAAGAAGATGGAAAAGAAGAAGAGCAGAAGCTTACAACCGACGATGAGTTTCAGGATGCTAAAGAAGAAGAAGGAGAAGAAAATGAAAAATATATAATGGAAGGGGAGCCATCGAACGATTTCAACGATGTGTTATCTATGGAAGATAAGGAGGAACTGATTTCCACTACGAGGAAAGAGGGATCTCCAAAAGTCAGCACTAGAAGCTCACCGATTAAGCTGGTAAGAGTTGTCAGTGGTGAGGAGGAGGAGGAAATTTCGTCTTCTGATGAAGGGCGGAGATTTGAACTAGAAAGTCCGCTAAAGAAGCAAAAATTTAATTCTCGAATGGCATTAGGGAATCTTGGAAAAACATTTTCTGCATCTAGTCTTGAACTTGCGAATGAAAGTGATGATAAAGAAACCGACACGAAAAACGTATTTAGGCGTGGATTACTCTGGAGGAGTGATCCTATTGATGATACTCCACCCTTAGACGAATACTCCGGAGATGAAGTGGATTCGGCAGATCAACAAAATGAAGCGAATAAGACACAGAAGATAATAAGCCTCAAGGCAGGGGAAAGTATGAAGAATCTTTTCCAAGATGTTGGTGATGATGGTGATGATATCTTTGCCGATGTTGATCTTGATAGTGATGAAATAACGAGGGAATATCAAAGTTTGGTAAGTCAAAAGAATAAATTGTTGCAGGATAGAAATCCATCAAGTGTGAAGTCGAGAAATGTGCATCTGCATGAAAGTTTTATTAGCAGTGAAGCAAGCAGAGAAGTACCACCTACATCAGAAGGAAAAGAACAATTGACACAAGAAAACGAGGACGAAGACGAAGACGAAGATGAAGACGATCTTATTGAAGTTATTGGTGAGGAGGAGTTTGAAAAAAGTCTTCAAACTAGAACCAAAGAGAGGTCGCCGTTACGGAATAATCAAGCTGAATTACCTCGCTTTAAGAAAGAACCAGGAATAGATCCTGTTATTAAAGAGTCTAAAATAAACAAGAACATGGCATATTCAATTCCATTAATACCAAGCTCAAGTCATATTATTGATAGTGAGGTTGAATCTTCAGATGTCGAAGAGGTTTCATTCGTTTTGTCATCCAGTGTCCAATAGAATCGTGATTGGTTCTGTACAGGAGTGGTTAAAAATTCACTTTCAAGTGATGGAGGTCAGATATAACATGTTTTTTAATCTTTTCCTATATATACAAGAAACACAATTCGAAGAACCACCAGTATTTATTGTAGAACTCCCTTATTTTTCTTCAGGTAGATCCAGTCCTACTCTGTTTGCAGTTCTTCTGACCTTATCCTCCTGGGTCATTGTCAAACCTGGGTTATATCTTTCAATTAGCTCTTGATATGTACGTTGGTATGATAGAAAGTTTGCGATATCTTGAATATGCTTGATGTTCTTTGGTGTTTCATTGGTGATTTTCAAATTGTCTTTTAGCACAGCACTGATTTCCACTACCGGGTCCTCTGTCTCTTTGTTCACTTCTTTAATCTCATTGTTGATCTGAATTAGTTTTTCAGCTTCCTTATTCCTGATGGCATTTAGTCTATGGTAGTTCAGGAGGGCGATTTTTTTCTTCAATGTTTGGGCGTTCTGTTTCTTGACTGCTTGCTTTGTGTTGATAAGCAATTGCTTATGGAGACTCTGATAGGCAGCTGAGGCAGGCATCTTGCTAACAGTGGGTTGTGATGGTGCCAATTCAACCAAATTGTCCCCAAAGATGGCTTCAAAAGCTTTCAAAATGGAAGAAATCTGCCATTTTCGCGACAGCGCGAGAATATAGAACACATTCGCGAACCACTGTCGTCACTCGACGTGTCACTATAAAGTACCAGCTCGTTTTCGGTTCCGATGATTTCAGATTTTCGTGAGCTCGAGAAAAAGTGAACATCCCAAAAGATAGATTTAATTTGATCCTGAAGGAAAAGTTTACTTTCTACACACCCAAGTTAGACCTCCCTTTTAATTTCTCTCTACTTGAACTAGGAAAAGATCACACAGACACAATGCTAAGAGCCGGATTCAAACAATCAAGAAGAACCTTCGCCACCACTGTTTCAGACTCCCTATTGCCAAAAAAATACGGGGGTCGTTACACTGTTACTTTAATTCCAGGTGATGGTATTGGTAAAGAAATCACCGATTCTGTTGTTGAAATCTTTAAAAACCAAAAAGTACCAATTGATTGGGAAGAGATCAACGTTGCTGGTAAAGACGGTTCAAAAGAAGGTGTCAGAGAAGCTGTTGAATCTTTGAAAAGAAACAAGGTTGGTTTAAAAGGTATCTGGAAAACTGATGCCACACAATCTGGTCACGGTTCTTTGAATGTTGCATTCAGAAAAGAATTGGATATCTATGCCTCCTTAACTTTGATTAAAAACATTCCAGGTGTTAAAACCAGATTGGATGGTATTGATTTAGTCTTGATCAGAGAAAACACCGAAGGTGAATATTCAGGTTTAGAACATGAATCAGTTCCAGGTGTTGTTGAATCTTTAAAAATCATTACTCAATTCAAATCTGAAAGAATTGCTAAATTTGCTTTTGATTTTGCTAAAAAAAACAATAGAAATGAAGTTACCGCTGTGCATAAGGCTAACATTATGAAATTGGCTGATGGATTATTCAGATCCACTGTTAAGACTATTGGTGCTGAACAATATCCAGATATCAGTGTTAAAGATATCATTGTTGATAACGCTTCCATGCAAGCTGTTTCAAACCCACAACAATTCGATGTTTTGGTTACTCCAAACTTGTACGGTGCCATCTTATCAAACATTGGTACTGCTTTAGTTGGTGGTCCAGGTCTAGTTCCAGGTGCCAACTACGGTAGAGAATATGCTGTTTTCGAACCAGGTTCAAGACATGTTGGTTTAGATATTCAAGGTAAAGGTGTTGCCAACCCAACTGCCATGATTTTAAGTTCAACTTTATTATTAAGACACTTAGGTTTAGATTCAAGTGCTGATAGAATTTCTCAAGCTGTTTATAAAGTCATCAAAGAAGGTAAGAAAACCACTCAAGATATTGGTGGTTCTGCCTCTACCCAAGAGTTCACCAAAGCTGTTATTGATGAATTATCTACCACTGCTTAAGCATTTTAATCATCCTCAAGTGTGAGAGCAAAAACTATTATTATTCATTTTAGAAGAACGGGAAAGAACGCAAAAGAAAAAAAGGAGAGGGATATTATTTATGACATTTAAAATTTGTGCAATCTAGGACATGAAACAATTCAAAGAAAAACAAAAGATACTTAATCATATAGAATTTAGTTTAGGTTAATTATAGTCCAAACCATTAAAAAAGAGTATTTGATATACATGTTAAATTATAAATTTGAGTTACGTTTTAAAGTAAAATCTTAATATGAATCGAGCCCATTGATTAGTCACTGTCTTCATCCTCGTCAACTTGTTTCTTCTTTTGTTGTCTTTTGAATTTTTCAAAAACATAAATTCTAGCATCTCTTTCATTTGCAATTTTAGTTGTATTTTGTTCATTATTTGTTCTTTTATGCTCATAACCTTTGAATGCATCCCATCTTAACTTCCCAGATCTTTCAACTTTCAAGTTTAAAGTCTTAGATAATGATTTAATATTCCAAGAATCATATGGCTCTCCTTCAAATACTGATAAAACAATTTTGGGTTCTTTTGGTTCTGTACCAATTATATTTAAATCACCATTCTTGGAACCTGTATTTGTTCTCCCTAAATTTTGGAACAACTCAATACTTGATTTGAAATATCCCAATACTAATAATTGATGATCTCTTATATTTCTATCCATATCTTTCATTCCTCTACCTGTATGCGGGAAATTGAAAACAATATAATCAATCTTGGGAAAACTCTTATTCTTGTTCAATTTCAAAGATCGTATCAAATCAGTAGCATCAATCTTATATATTATCTGCACGCCTTTTGACATCAAAAACTCATTATTATGAGGAAACGTCTTGGGATATTTCAATGATAATTCATTTGGTGAATTATCGAAACTTGTAACAATCAGATTTTCTGGTTTCAAATATTCATTGCTTAAACAGCTCACAGCGAATGAGAAATCCCCTTCACCGACTAACAAAACTTTGTCATTTGGTGTAAATGGTATGAAGATCTTATTTTGTTGTTCAACTTGTTGAGTCTTTTTAGAAGAAGAAGAAGATGCTGCTGCTGATGGTTCAGATTTGTTCTTCACTTGTTTGGTTGAGGTAATTGCCAGTTTTCTATCTTTGGCGATGGCATCGCGGAATAATGCTGCCTTTATGTTCTTAGAACTGGATCTGCTTGGCCTTCCTTTCAATTTTCTTGCCATTGTTAGTCTCTAATTGTTTTTTAGAGTGGTTGGAATAAGATCAGACTTTCTCTTAAACATTTCAATGAGCTTATAATTTTTTCCTGAAGATTACATAAGTGTTAGGTAATCACTGTTATCAATTTAATCTCCGAAGCTGATCTCAAACTTCACAGTGCTATAACATTTTTATTGTACAACTTTGTTTTGTAATGAGGTTGCAGACCAGCAATTTTTTTTTTTGAATGGGAGGAGTGATAGATTGTTTTAGTGGTCTCTGTGTAATAGCCAATAAACACAGTACGTGGATCACTTAAAGTTGGCTCTCTCAGGATAAAAGCATAGAAAGAAGTGCGGTCAAATAAGAGAATAAAAAGTATGTTGGACGCTGGAGCGATATAATATTGAGAATTTTGCTGCCACCACACATATTTACTTGGCTAACAAAATCGATTTAATTAATCGCATTCAATGGATCACTCACGATGTGCCACTTCAACTTTTAAGCATTAGTCTAAGGTTCTGCTGTTTAGGTTGAACCAAACTCATCCAAACTAAATATACTTTAGATTTAGCGGAGCTATAATTAATTGAAACCGACGATGTATGATTTTAGGATGAAGAAAGTCAAAATTGTAATTGACTTAGTTTTAAAAGTACGGTATCTCAGACTTGCACTCCTCTCCGGTCAACAAATGAGGGCAGCTATCTGGAAAGAAAACAGAATCCTTCCACTTCAGTGTCTACTCATTTTACAGTCAGTGAAAGGGTACTGGAGTATTCAGTGCCTAGTTTCTCTATTCTTGCATCTTTGTTTCTCATGGCTGTGTTTTACGTTTACTAATATGGGTATTGTATTCCTCTGTGCATTATTTAACAACCAAAATTCGTCAAGCCAGAAAGGAATTGATGAGCCAAGAGATCCCGTGTACTGGTAATCCCATATACTGATAACAGTGTGCCCTCATGTGCTTGAACCAACAAAGAAACTCTTGATGAGAGCCGGTTCAACTCTTTATGCTGAGCTAGACAAGGAGACGGGGATCTGAACCTTTTTCATCAATCTAGTTGGGCATTATACGAAACACCGTGCCTCCTCGATGTCTTAAATGTCCCTAAGGTACACAGTCAAACACACCCATTAAGGCTGATCTCCCCATCTCGTCTCCCTTTTGACCAATCCAGAGGTCCCTCGAACCTCAACTGAAATCGCTGATTGACACCTTGATCGCCAACGGCTAATCGAAATAAGCTACTCAACGGCCAGGAGGGCTTCTAACCCGTCAAATTTTCATATGTGTGACAGATCTCTTAACATTGCCAGACAACAAAGAAGCTTTTTAAAAGAAGTTAAATTCTTTATTTGTTGATCGAGTAATAATCTCGAGAGATGAATAACTGCAACCTTTTTCAAAGCTATCTAGTTTTTCTTTTGGTTGTTGCTAGCTCTTGAAGTTCAATAGTATTGGAATGTCGGAGCAAGAAGCTAAAGAAGTACGCTTCTCGGGCTCTGTGGCTCCAGAAGGTGATGCTGCTATAGTTGAAGCACAACCTAAAGAGAAAGAGCAATATTTTGAGAGTGATGCCGGTGATGGTACAAAATCCACTGATCAACATTTACATGGATTCAAACTAGTCACCACGTTATTTTCTTGTCTTTGTTGCTTATTCTTGACTGCTTTAGATCAAACAATCGTTGCAACAATCTTGGAGACGGTTGGTAATAAATTCCACAATTTTGAACAGATTGGTTGGCTATCGTCCGGTTTCCTCTTAACTACTTGTGTTTTTGCATCTGTTTGGGGGAACTTATCTATAATCTTTGGAAGAAAAAATGTATTCCTTTTTGCTGTATTTATTTTTGAAGTGGGTTCATTAGTTTGTGCATTAGCAAACTCAATGTCAATGTTGATTGTGGGTCGTGTTGTGGCAGGTATCGGTGGGGGTGGGATTCAAGTATTGAACTCTATAATCATTACTGAAGTTGTCAAAATAAGTAAAAGATCACTGGCCACTAGCTTGATTGGGGTAGTGTATGGGATAAGTAGTATTTTAGGTCCATTACTTGGTGGTGCTTTTACCTCAAAAGTATCTTGGAGATGGTGTTTTTATATCAACCTACCAGTTGGTGGATTTGCAGCGGCCTGTCTGGTGGTCTTTTTCAATCCTCCAAGAATAAAAGTCCCAATCAAAGAGAAACTAAAGACCATCGACTACGTGGGTATTGCATTCATAGCAATAGGCTTAACCCTTCTTTTGTTGGCTCTCTCATTTGGTGGTACAAATTTCCCTTGGAAGTCTGCAGCTGTTATATTGTGCTTTGTGCTTGGTGGATTATTCCTAGGGCTGTTCATTTTATGGAACTTCAGGTATTCCAAAAATCCAATCATCCCAGCAGAGATCATTATGGTTCCTCAAATTGTGACCGCCGCTGTATGTATTGGGTTTTCGTTCTTTTTCTATATGGGTATAATTCTATATTTGGCTGTTTATTTCCAAGTTGTCAGAGGTGCAGATGCTTGGTTATCCGGTGTTTCTTTATTACCTTTGATTCTAACTAATGTTATTGCTTCAATAGGTATCGGTTATTTGTTAAAGCTTACAAGATATGTCAAACCATACTCATTATTTGCTGCCGTATTAGGTCCACTAGGATGTGGTATCTTGGCCTTGTTGAAGGTGCATTCACCGTCCTCGCAAAGGATTGGTCTTTTAATTCCTGTTGGTATATCGATGGGATTCCAGTTCCAAACAAGAATTTTTGAAGCGCAGTTGAGGGCACCAAAGACACCTGGTGGATTGATCTTGACAATGTCATGGATGAATTTCATCAGAAATCTTGGTGGTACTCTAGGGGCAGAATTATGTCAAACAGTGTTCAACTCTTCTTTCAAGAACAGGATCGGGTCGCTAATTTCTGATGGTGAGATTAGTGGCATCACGATTACAGAGGCAATGACTTATATCTCATTTCCCAACTCTATTAAAGAGCTTCCCTCCAATGAACAAACCTTGGTATACGAATGTGTTATGGATAGCTTGAGGAACGTTTTTTACACCTGTGCAGCGGCTGGAGGTATATCACTGATCTTTTCATTCTTTACAACGAATAGAAGGTTGCCCAAAGATGAGACGGTTGCAACTAACAACAAGGAGCAAAACAATTCACAGTTAAATAAACCTGCTGATACAGTCAGCCCAGATGACAATCCTGAGTACCTGAATAGTAGTTTAGAATCAAAATCTTCATCAAATCATCCCCAAGAGTGATTGAAAGTTCCATAGTATTCGTTTGTATATTAATAAATCAGATCTCAACAAAAATTCGCGGGCTAATTCCGTAGTCATCTGCATAAAATTTAAAATTTTTTTGACATAAAGACGAAGCTCAAACGCTCTTTTCGATCGCCAACGATAAAAAAAAAGCCTTGACGATGTCTGTTGCTTCCCTAATTGCCAGTCATAACTCTGGAGACAACTGGGTGCTGAGCTTGAACCATTTAAAAAACCACGGTCTCGTTAGTTCTTTAAGCGATGGTTCTTTAAAACTATACCCTTTGAACAAAAATCAAGACCGTAACTTTGAACCAATTAGAACAATAAAAGCCCATAGTTCATCTATCAACGCAACTAGATCTGTTGATGGGCATGACTTAATAGGGACAGCATCATCCGATGGAATTAAGATCTTTGACTTAAGAAATAATAGTGGTACACCAGTTGCTGTTTTCAACAATCCAAGAAATATACCATTCCTTTCTCTAGATTTTAAAAATAATTACGTTGCAGGTGGTACAGAATTGAAACAATCTGATGCTGAACTACATATATGGGATTTCAGAACCAAGGACATCGTGCGGTCCTTTGTTGATTCGCATCATGATGACATCACTGAAATCAAGTTTCATCCAACAGATGATTCAATGTTATTAAGTGGATCAACAGATGATTATGTTAATATTTATGACCTGAGTATTCCAGATGAAGAAGACGCATTACACCAGGTGATAAACTTCAACTCCATTCATTCTGCTGGTTGGTTATCCCCAACTAGAATATACACCCTATCCCACATGGAGACGTTCGCTATTCATGAATTGAATGATAAGAGTGATGATGTACACGAACCAAAACCGATAGAATATGGTGATATCAGAGAACCATGGGATTGTGAATACGTTGTTGACGTGTATCCAGGATTTGTTGCAGTTGGTTCTAACTCGTGAGTCCCTTATTACACTTTCTAATTCATATGCCTCTACTAACACACTCTTTAGTAAATCAAATGCTAAATTATATCCATTTATCAATGAACAAATTAACACCGGAGCACCTATAAAGCTAAACGGTGCACACGGAGAAGAAGTCGTCAGAACTGTTTTTTGCCCTCCACAAAGTAATTTAATCTATACAGGTGGTGAAGATGGTAACTTGAGAATTTGGAAATCTGATATAGAACTTAATGCTCCAGAATCGTTCTTTAGTGTGTCTCAAGCTAGTACAAGCCAGGAAAACAAAGATATTGAAATGGAAGATGCTAGTGGTATCGAAGGACAAGAGGAGAATTCTGATTCTGAGACCAGTAAGAAGGACAAAAAGAAGGACAAAAAGAAGGATAAGAAGGATAAGAAGGATAAGAAGGATAAGAAGGAGAAGAAGGAGAAGAAGGATAAGAAGGAGAAGAAGGAAAAGAAAGAGAAGAGAGACAAGAAAGACAAAAAGGATAAGAAATCCAAGAAAGATCATAGATTCAAACCATACTAGAGTTTATAGAATTTTAATTGCATAATTTTCAAAATCATGCTTCTTGCGTGGTTCGAATCAACGCTGTACACCCAAACACCACCTGCGCCCGAATTGTACCCAGAAATTCACCATTCTCCTAATAAACAGATCACCTTTACCAAGCTGTATTCATGATTAAAGAGCACAATCACACCCAATAACTCTTTGATTTGGAGAGTCGAAGGTGTTTCGATTCCAAGCTGTCTATTGTTGAATTTCCCCTCTCCAGATTCAACATCAATTGTCGAAGTTACTATCTCGTCATCGTCTTTATTGAACCCTGGATTTTCAAATTAACCAAATCACAACCAACAATAAACAGAAGGATCATTCTTCTCCCAACAAACTCAATTCTTACTAGGCCGTCCTCTACTGGAAACATACTGCATATTTCGAACGAATAATACCATGTCTAGCGTTGTACCGCCAAACGCCTATAAGTCTGGAACCGTGTTAACGGTAGGCTCCCATACAGCTATAATTGTGAAATACATTTCAGAAGGTGAGTATCCAGTTTCTTTCGTCATCATGGATGGTACTAACATAAACCTAAGGTGGATTTGCACATGTCTACAAAGTGGAAATCAGCCCCAAGTATAATAACACCAGTGTTGCTTGTTTAAAGAGAGTTGCTGTGCCTGATAAGGTCAGTTTAAATATTTTAAGAGCTGAGGTGGATTCAATGAAAAGAGTTAAGGGACATCGCCACATTGTTTCCTATATTGACTCGCATGCGGCAAGAATGCCTACTGGTACAGGGTATGAAGTGTTTGTCTTGATGGAATATTGCGCCAATAAGGGGTTGATTGATTTCATGAATACAAGATTAGAAAATAGATTAAGAGAAGATGAAGTTTTAAGAATCATGGGTGAAGTAACTGAGGGTGTGGCCAATATGCATGCAATGGACCCTTCTTTGATCCATAGAGACATCAAGATTGAAAATGTGTTGATCTCAGAAAATGGTGATTATAAATTATGTGATTTTGGTTCTGCTTCACCAGTTTTGCGTCCCCCAAGAGATGCTGATGAATTTGCCATATTACAGAATGATGTTTTGCGTAATACAACTGCACAGTATAGGGCCCCTGAGATGATTGATTTATACAGGGGTTTACCAATTGATGAAAAGTCTGATATTTGGGCTCTTGGTATTTTTTTATACAAGCTGTGTTATTATACCACCCCCTTTGAAGAAAAAGGCGAACTAGCAATCTTACATTCACAGTTTCGCTTCCATAAATACCCTCATTATTCAGAAAGGTTGAAAAATTTGATCTCGGTTTTGCTAAGAGAAGACCCGCGCCGTCGTCCAAATGCTTACCAAACTTTGGAGGAAGTCTGTAAAATGCGCTCGATTCCAGTGCCGATTGAAGATTATACCAAGAAGAAGAATTCCACGTCTAAGCCAGCAGAATTTGCACCAAAGACACATCCAACAAAGATTCCGCTTCCTCAAACACAAACTCAAGGGAAGACAGAAAGCTTTACATCGCAAGCACCAGCTTCCTTACCTCAAGCTAACAGGTCTTTTAGAAAACCACAATCTCAAATAACTCGCGGCAAGTTCAACAATCATTATTCTGCATCTGCTACAGATCTTTCTGCACTACCAAAATCATCGGCATCTACAACACAATTACATTCTTCCAATAATCTAAATCCCTTGAAAAGCTTCAATAAAGCGGGTGGAAAGGAAGAGCCTTCCAATTACAATTCTAAGGATCCATTTGCTGATATAGACACCTCCAGATTCTTGAAGGCAAGAAGTACTAGTCCTTTACCTCCACCGAAACCATCAAGACCGAAATCTTCAGCTTCTAATGTTTACTCGGAAAACTCCAGTCATTCAGACGATATCGGTCATGTCACTACGTCTGTTAAAAATCTTTCAGTTGAGAATGGTGCAAAGTACGAATCAGTACCACCGCCAATACCTTCAAAACCAAAATATGTTGATAGCATCGTGCAGACTGATGACCAAAGCGAGATAAAACGAAAAGTTGAGGATTTTAGAAAACCATCTACATCTAGACGTGTATCGCACAAGAGGCCCCAGAGTATGTACATGATCCCCTCTCAGGGCTTATCGTCAGAAAGGACCACACCTTCGCCTGAAACCCATAATGATGTTCATGAGCTCAAGAAAATAATCACTGGACTTTCCTCTCAATCCAACACGGTGGAACTGTCACCCGGTGATCATCACATTAATAGTAACGTTGATTTCTTAAAAACTCTAGACAAACAAGATTCCGGTAAACCATGGACTTCTGCACAGCATACTGGAGAAAGTATTAAGTCGCTACGCCGTATTAGCACCGGAGGGAAGAAAGTCGGTAGTTTGATTGGTCATTTTACTGGAAAGCTTAGCCGTTCCCATAGTCGCTCTCAAAGTCGTAATAGTTCAAGGGCATCTTCCATACATGAGTCATCTGGAATCTATTCATCTCATACTGGGAACTCAAACAAATTTAGATCATCTTCAGAAAGTATTGAGGAAGAGATTATCAAACCAGAAGAAAGAAAAAAACTGACACGTTCTAACTCCATTCAGAGAAGAGTGCAAGCATTGTTAAATAGAAACAATGACCCTCCGATCATCAAGACCGCTAAGGGGTATGGTAATGATTCACCAGATGCTAGAGGTAGTGGTAATTTTGATAATGATGGGTTTAAAAAACCATTGATCATCAAGAAGAAACCACCAGCACCAGTAAAGAAATTGGTTCCATCTACACCTCCACTATCTGCACAGTCAACACCAAGTACAGTTACAAAAACCCCGAAAGGTGTTGAAAAGGCTTCTAATGTATCATCACCATCAACCTTGAAGAAATCTGCACCGCCTCCAAAACCTAAAAAACCAGTTCATTTGAAAACTCTGGCAGTTGAGGATGGACAGGAGAAAGAGCATGATAGATTAGATGTTACACTTAGAGTTCATTCCAAAAGAAACAGTGTATCGAGTGAAATATCGATTCCTGATATAGACGACTTAGAGAGGGATTTCCACAAGAGATTCCCCAATGCTGTTTAGTATCATTATATAAAGTTTGTCACTTGTATAAATATGCATTTAATCTTCTACATGAATGTTTCATTATTTTGTTACGATCCAATAATTATAGTACAATCTTTCTCTAATTATTAATACTATATCACATAAAATGAACGATGCAGCAACTCATGAGCTACTACTTTCATCGAAGTCCTCTATAGCATCAAGAACAAAATCTGTACCTTCCTCAAATCTCTCCTCAACGATATTATCCAAACCATCAGAGTCTGCTTTCAGTACCCTACCAAACTTCTTTCTTGGCTTCTTAGTTTCAGAACCATCAAGACCCCAACAAGAATGATTTTTACTGGTGAATATTAAAGAGTTTTTGAAAAACCAGTCAGTCATCGCTTCATCAACTAGTGGTACTATAGGTCTCAAAGTTTTTCTATCAAGATAAGCAATTGAAGCCTTGACAACATTACGCACTTCACGATGTCCCAACAAGTGCACAATACCAGCGTATGCTTCCCCAAACCCGAAAAATATCACTTTTGTTGCTTTGAAGTATTGGATGTAGTTATCCCATAGATATAAAACAATTTCTTGAGACGAATTCAAAGCACTGTACGTATCATCAGAACCTAAAGTTTCAGGAATATTAACATCAATAAATCCATATTTTTGCTCTTGTGCCCAGTTGATCAACTTCAAAGTAGAATCCACAATTATGGAACTACTTGAGTTTATCAACCCAGTTAATGGATCTGTTTTGGCCCATATTTCAGCTGGGTCATGCACTGATATTATTATTGTGTCAGAGTCATAAATGTTCGCACTCGCTAAGATTTGATCTTCTGACGAGCTTACACCGTCTTGTTTATCATTCAAAACTGGAAGATTAACAAAGTTGAATCTTGTGAATAAATCATGTGACTGTTGATTACGGATAGCTTCTTGTAGGTTGAAATTCTTGTTTCCTTCAGTAGCTGGAACTGAATGATCGACAGCAGCATGACCTGGTTTTAATGATTTGAAATACTTGGATTGAACTTCAATAACTTCATCAATGGTTTCAACAGCTTCATTCTTTGGTAGCTTGGTTTTTAATTCATCTGGGGGTTCACCAACAAGGACCTTAGCAACAGCCAATGCAGAAACGGCAATCGAATCTAGGTTATAACCACCCTCCAAAACAACACAAAGATTACCTTTGGCCAGACTTTTCAACATATGTGTCATGTGACCATAAGCCCCTGGACTAACATGACATTGACCAATCATATCACCATCAGCAGCATCGAACCCCGAAGACACAATAACAAGATCTGGGTCAAATTCATAACAAATCGGCATGACAACTTTTCCAAAGGCATATATATAATCACCATCACACATACCGCCTACTGGCCAAGGAATATTGACATTTGAACCTTCACCAGCACCTTCACCACATTGGTTAGCCGCACCTGCGATGGTACCGGGATAATATTTCCCTTGTTCGTATCTATGAAGTGAAATGTACAAGACTCTTGGATCATCATAAAACGCCTTTTGAGTACCATTACCATGATGAACATCCCAATCCAGGATGACTATTCTTTTGACCGATTCGGGATAGTTTTTCAAAATGTTTTTAGCAGCAACGGCAACGTTTGAAAATAAACAGAACCCACCTGGTGTATCTGGTTCTGCATGGTGACCTGGAGGACGAACAACAGCTAACGCATTCTTTACTTTACCTTCCACAACAGCTTTGCAGGCCTCTATAGTGCCACCACAGCTTAATTTCGCACCTAAAAATGAATCATGGTTGAAATATACAGAATCACCCTTTTCGGTTTCTTCCATTAATTTTTCTTTTGTCATTGAGATTGTACTTTCAAGAAATTTTAAATGTTCCTCAGTATGGACTTGTAAGATTTCCTCTGCCTTCGCTTCACGCACTGGTAGCTTTAGCATCAAATCTCCAATGTCTTCTATACCGGATAAAGTAGGGTCTTTGATTAACCCAGCCTCTGCTAGAATCTTATAAATACGATAAATACGTCTAGGGTCTTCTGGATGAGGATCAATGTACTCGTAATAAGATGTGAAAATTTTGGCATGGTAACGCATTCGAACATCATAGCAAAGACCTGTCTTCAGAGGAATGTAGTGTATCTTCGGCGGTACGATTGGAACGATGATTGTCTTTTCATCAACGCCATTAATTGGTGTCCCTATAGCTCCGTGTTCCTCTCTGGTGGCAGCACCATCCACCTCAGTGATCTTTCTCTTTTCTAATTTCACTGGCTCTGCATCAGGTACAATCGTATCCTCTTGAATTTCAGTCTTTGGTTCTATCGTGGAACTGGTCAGATTGTCTGTGGAGTTTAAGACACTAGCTTCCTCTTTCACTTCGAGTGAGCTCATTATGGTGAAGCAATACCTGGAAACTTTGCTTTAGTGGAAAGATTTCAATGACAGTCAGTCTGTAAGGGATTGTTTCGGTTGGGCCAATTACCTTTCGTTGTGGAGGAAAAATCTTCTTATCACACCAAGGATGTAGTTTAATTATGTGCACTAAAGGGCCCTTCAGCTGTCAATCTGATCAATCTTTGGAATTCTGTTTCAAGACACGGTTCTCAACTGGTAAAAAGATGGTGGGTAACTCGCAGACGAATTGAATGGCGGTGATTTCACAAGACGTACGCTCTTCAAACCTGTGACGCGCTTGTATAGTGAACTATTGTCGCTCTTCAGCTTGCTTTGCCAATAAGCATCAAAAGCGTCAAAACCAAAACAAATGTGAAAAGTTGAAAATCTCGAGGAAAGTCGACATCCGGACACCAAAATGCGCTGCCATTCGACAAAGTGTCAGCTGTGAAGTGAATAAATTTTTATTATGGGCTTCTGGTCTTTCTATGAATTCAAAAATGATAAGAACATTCTCTGGATATTGTGAAAGTTGTACCGGATGTCCAATCTTTATAAGGAGTCCGAAAGGTTTTTGAGCTCCAATCAAAAGGAAGGCTCATTACAAACAAGGATTTTCAATGCCTCTAGAAACAAGCAGATCAAAACAGACCCTAAACATGTCTATGCACTTGTATCTTCAACTCTGAAGTATAAACCATTCATTTTAGACATCATGAAAAAAGCCAAATTCCTGAAGGAGGAGAAGCAAATAAGGGAGACCCAGGCTTTGTTACTGGTCCATGATCTATTATTTACAAGATCAGGTAGAATCCAGATGGGTAAAACACCATTGAAGGAAGCCGTATTGAAACATAAAACAAGACTGGCCGCGGAGCTGACGAAATTGAAGCTGAAACATAAGGTACGAAGCTTGGATGAATTGATTGAGGATGATGATACCCCAGTCAGGTGGTTCAGGGCCAATACTATCAAGACCACAAAGGAGAAAGTGTTAGCACAGTTGGAACATTTGGAAGAAATTGCCTCTATTGACAAGATTCAACCTGGACAAATATATCATGATAAATATATACCCAACCTGTTTGGTATTCATCCTAAAGAGCGTATCACTAACACGGTGCTTTACGAAAAAGGCCACATCATCATTCAAGATAGAGCCTCATGTTTCCCTGCCCATATCCTACAACCTGGTCCAAATGATCGTGTGATTGATTCATGTGCTGCTCCAGGTAATAAGACAACACATTTGGCAAGTTATGTTCAGACCGAGGGGTCAATAAACGCATTTGAGAGAGATGCACGTCGTTCTAAAATTTTGGATAAGATGGTTACTACTGCTGGTGCTAATAAGATTGTAAAGATTAATACTGGTGATTTCACCCAAGCTAATCCATTAGATTTCGAAGATGTTACAGGGTTAGTTGTTGATCCTTCATGTTCTGGTAGTGGGATTTTTGGTAGAGCTCATGAAGAGGAAAATCCAGAAGGGTCATATAGTGATGAAAGATTACAAAAATTATCTTCTTTCCAATTCTCTATTGTTAAACATGCTTTAAGTTTCCCAAATGCTAAGAAAGTTGTCTATTCAACATGTTCCATACATGCCCAAGAAAATGAACGCGTCGTCATTGATCTTTTAAACGACATAAAGGTCAAAAGTGCCGGATGGAAAGTTGCCAACCGCTCAAGAGTAATTCCAATGTGGCCAAGAAGGGGAATCGTCGAGGAGTTTAGTGGTTTCCCAAACCCTGAACAGCTAGCTGGTGGTTGTATAAGGTCTCTTCCAAAGGTTGATGGTGGTATCGGGTTCTTCGCGGTGCTGTTTGAACGTGATCAAGCCGTCTACGAGGAACTCGATGTCAATTCGACTGTTGATACGTCGGAGAAGCAAAAGACGGAAGTAAAGGATGAAAATGAAGATATGGCTGAATCAGACTACGAGGATTGGAATGGTTTTGATTAGTTTTAAATCAAAAGCGTTAATATATATATATCAATTTTCTATCATTCTGCCGAATCTTTGTACGAGTCCAACTATAAACGTCTAACAACATCATCAATAACTTGTTGAGTAGTAGATTTACCACCCAAATCTGGGGTCTTAATTTGACCTTCACTCAAGTTGGCATCAACAGCAGCATAAATGTCAGCAGCAGGTTTATTGTAACCTAAAAATTCTAATAACAAAGCGGTTGATCTAATTGTGGCAATTGGATTTGAAATACCTTTCCCAGCGATATCTGGTGCAGATCCGTGGCATGGTTCACCAATGACGTAGTTTTCACCAACATTAGCACTTGGAACAACACCCAATGATCCAACTAAGGCAGCAGCACCATCTGATAGAATATCACCATATAAGTTTGGAGCAACAACAACATCGAAGATTTCAGGTTCACGGAACATACGATAAACCATTGAGTCAACAATTTGTTCTTGTAAAGAGATTGATGAGTATTTATCTTTGTTAGCATCATAGAATTTACGAACAGTTTCACGGAATAAACCGTCTGAAACACTCAAAACATTTGATTTATGAGTAATTGTTAAGATTGGTGATTTGTGTAAGGAAGTAGCACCTAAATCACGTTGAGCTTGACGTTGCAAGGCAATCTCTAAGGCGATCTTACCAATTCTAGTGGTGGCAGTTTCAGTAATTCTCTTGATGGCTTCAGCAGTTTTGGTACCGTCAGCATTTTCAAAGATTTTTTCTTCTTTGACATATAAATCTTCAGTATTTTCACGAACAATAACCATGTCAACTGGTCTATCATTTGTTCCGTCAACTGATTTAACAGGACGGACATTGGCATAAAGACCCAATTTCTTACGCAATGCAACAATTGGAGAAGAATAACCAGCGACTTTGGTTGTTGGAGAGGAAACGGCACCGAAAAGAGCACCATCTGTTTCGTTCTTTAAAATTTCAACAGTTTCTTCTGGTAGAGCAGTACCAGTGGCCTTGAAATGTTCGAAACCAGCTTTTAATTCAACGAAATCGAATTTTAAACCATGGCTTGAGGATAGTCCTTCCAATACTTGTTTACCAGCTGGGATGACTTCTCTACCAATACCATCACCTGGAATCAGACCTAATTGATAATCAGTTAGTACTCCACACAAGTTCGACAAATTTCACACCCTGTAACGGTAAAGCTCCCGTTTAGCTAAAAAACTCACCAATTTTCAAGGTCTTTGTGGCAGTAGAATATAATCTTCTAGTTATCATAGCTCTGGTACTCAACATTGTGTTTATTGTGAAGGGGAACACTGTATTCTAAAGTACCTTAAAGTGTATAAAATTTTCGACATGATCTGATATCAATATATGAATCATCGAAATCTCAGGCGCGAAACCGGCCGGAAAAAACCACTACAGGATGAATCACGTGATAGTTCTGTCAAAATTGGTATAGCTATGCGAACAATCATCTTCTAATTTGTAAACTACAGATATGGCTTATTGATTGGTTTTTTAAATGGTCTCTAAATACTAGGTTGTAGGCACCCATTACTCAAGAAGCAGAAGAAGAAAAATAAGTTTTCAACGTGTAGAATAGGAAAGGTTCTGTGATCAGAGATGAATCAATAGAATTGAGGTTCATTGAAAGTTTTCAAACAAGAGGTGTAATCTTCAAGAGTGAAACTTGCAAGGAAACACCAACTTCCGTCACAGTTGCTGGTTCCAATACAGTTTGGAACGTATGGACTGAATCTTCTCTTGTAGTTGTTGTAAGTTTGAAGGACTTCATCAGTAGAATTGACAGCAGTAGCAACTCTATGCCAGAAAGTGGCATTCAATGGTGCTGTTTCTGGCCATTCAGTGACATCTCGATAAGCTTCACGGGCAGAATATTCAAATTCCCAGACCGGTTCCTCATTATCATTGGCAAAAGTTTCATTTAGTCTGGTGTAGTAATTGAAAGAATTCATAACACTATGGGTCTTCTTGTCAATGGAATAATATCTCCAGGCTGGATTATTCTCAGTCAATGGAGTAACAGCATGTGAAATCCAAGCGTTAGCGACAACGTTCTCTTCAGATTTGTTGGTAACTGACGAATCATACAAAATATTGAATTGATCCATATGGGTATGACCGAAGAAGATGTTAGCAATAGTGTAAGGGGAGAATCTTTTGATGATTTGAGTGAAAACTTCAGCCGGTAACGGTAATGCTTCTTGAACTAATGGAATATGAGCCATGATCCAAACTCGTTGGTCTTTTGCCTCAGCATCAACTAGTTCATCGATTAAGAACTGGAATTGACCGAAAGAATCAATATCAGTTGAGTTCCAATACATGTACAAGTTCTTATAGTAGTAAGCGTTTGAGTTCAGGGCAATGATTTTCAAATTGGTAGAGGTGGTGACAGAGAAACCAGAGTAATGGGTTCTAACCACACGAGCAGTAGAAGCATTGATCCATCCATTCTCTTCCCACATATCAGCCATCAAATCGGCATTCCAGTCAAACAAATTACCAAACCCTGACTTATCTTGAGCCAATTGTGCATATGGGAAAGTGTCATGATTACCTAAAACTGAATAGACAGGAACATCTTTCAGAGTTCTTTTCAAATCACGGAAGATTATTTCCTCAGACTCCACATTAGAGAAATAACTCTTGTACTCTGCTTCATCATGTTCAACCATGTCACCTGTGAAAATAGTGAATTTAAAATCTAGATCAAGTTCCTCTTGATATTTGGCAACGGACTTCAATGAACTGTTAACCAAAACTGGTGGAGCATCACATTCATAATGACCAAATGTATTAGCTGGGTACCAAACTGAAGAGTTACCCAAAACTTCAACTGGATTTCCATATTGGATATCATTGTAATCATCATACCAAGCTGGGGTATAAGATAGATTACCAATTTGATCATCAGTCATATTGGCTGTAAAGTTATAACCAGATGGTGGAGCATGTGCAGCAACTGTATGTGGAGTACAACACATACCAGTCGAACAGTTGGTCTCGGCACCAATTTGGTAGTTCAGCTCAATATGGAAATCAGAGACATGTAACACGTTATAAGTTTCATTACTTGGTGTTGGGGCGAAATAATGTTTTTCTTGCTTCTCCGGCCAGTATGAGGACATATCAACTTTTGGAGTTGGTGGTAAGGCACAACTTTTGGTATCTTGGAAATGACAGTACAATTGACCATCATAGCTTGTAGGTTCCATCAAGTAAAGCATGTTGGCGAAATTGGTACCAAATGTGGAGTTATCAACGGTGTTTCTCCCATAGTCAATTTGACATGTTTTCTTTGATGCAACTTTGTTATCAATACACCATTTGGTGAAGACTGGGTAGACTAGGTTTGGTTTCGTTAAAGCAATTGACTTCCCTAGCTCTAACCTTTGAATACATTTTTCACATTTGGTAGAGTTTGTAGAATTGAACTGGTCGATATTTATCAGTTGTTTAGAAAAGATCTCAATCAATTTTTGGTCATCCGGAGTGTAACCAGTTGTCTCTAAAGCCTTTTCCAAGTCAAACAATGGAACTGCAAATATTACAGGGGCCAAGAAACCCACAGCCAAAGTAGATAGCTTCATTTTTTCTCTTATGAGCAGTGAAGGTACTAAGACAATCAATGAGCCTCAAATATGATGGGTCTTTTGAGGGTTTTATATTCGCTGTGATCTTCACAATTCATAATGAAGCTTCCTTAAGGAAAAAGGATATCTGCACCAGATTCTTCGCAAGCGGACTGATTTACAACCCAGAACATATCTTCTACCCAACGGTCTCCATTTTAGGCTTTTCTAAATTCTATTATATCTCAATTAGGTTAAATCCCCTTCTTTCCCCTTCGTTTGGCTCTTCTTCCAATTGGCATTAGCAGAAAGCTCAAAACGTGCTCTGTGTGTGGATCTGAAGATAAGGGAAAATGGCCCGTCCACTTGGTGGGCATCTAGGTAGAAGATTATAATATTTACGCAGAGAGAAACCAATTTTCCCTCTGATATGTTCTGATAGTTACGTGGATATCTAAAAGTACCTCTGCCTAAACCTTATGCGGCTGCTGCAGAAGATCAGCACTGGTTTGTCTCGGGCTCGAAGTCTATACCGTAGTGGCTGACAGAGAAGTCTAATGAATATTCACATATCTACTTCAATACTGGGGCACTTATGACCCAAGACGTCTTACAAAAGTATTAGTGTGGAACTTCCAATAATTTGGATGTTTATTGGAGCAGTTAGGGCTCTTTTTAAGGTCTAAAAAAGTCTATAAGAAATCTATAGAGCTGTATATGTAACCAACATCAATTGAAACAGTGACTGCCTTATTGTATGGTTGACTAGAATAAAAGTGAGAAACGTGACGAACTGAAGAAAGTTATGTTCAAATAAAAAGGGGGCAGGGTATAATGTATAACATGTGAACCAATTTTTACCCTCACAAGGCATCAATTGATTATTTTTTCACCAATCAATAAAAACTTGGTTCATTGAAGACCTTCATACACTCTGTGTAATCTTTCAAAGTGAAACTTGCAAGGAAACAGTAACTTCCGTTACAATTATCTGTACCAACACATTCTGGGACATATGGACTGAATCTTCTTTTGAAATTATTGTAAGTTTGAGCAACTTCATCTGAAGCATTAACACCATTGGCAACTCTATGCCAGAAAGTAGCATTCAATGGAGAAGCTGAAGGCCAATCAGCAACATCAGCATATGCTTCACGGGCTGAATATTCAAATTCCCAAATCGGTTCTTCAGAATCATTGTAGAAAGTATCGTTCAATCTTGTGTAGTAGTTGTAAGAGTTCATAACACTATGGGTCTTCGTATCAACTGTGTAATATCTCCATGATGGATTGTTATCAGTCAAAGGAGTAACGGCTTGCGAAATCCATGCAATATTAACAGCAGTATCTTCGGATTTTTCAGTAACTTCACCATCATACAAGATGTTGAATTGATCCATATGTGTATGACCAAAGAAAATACCAGCAATCGTGTAAGGGGAAAATCTCTTGACAATTTGTGAAAAAACTTCAGCAGGGATTGGTAATGCTTCTTGAACAAATGGAATATGGGCAATGATCCAAACTCTTTGATCTTTAGCTTCAGATTCAATCAATTCATCAATCAAAAATTGAAATTGACCAAATGAATCAACATCAGTGGCATTCCAATAGTTATACAAGTTTGAAGCATAATACGCATTTGAGTTCAAAGCGATGACTTTCAAATTGGTGGTGGTCTCTACAGCAAATCCAGTATAGTGTTTTCTGGCATATCTGGCAGTCGAGGCATTAATCCATTTGTAATCTTCCCATAAATCGGCCATCAATTCAGCATTCCAATCAAACAAATTGGCATAACCAGATTTCTCTTGTGCCAATTGAGCATAAGGATAAGTATCATGGTTACCCAAGACAGAGTAAACTGGGATATCTTTTAAAGTTGCTTTAATGTCTCTAAAGATATATTCTTCAGATTTGATGTTTTTTTCGTAATCCAAATGATAGTCTTCATCATGATCAACTAAATCGCCAGTAAAGATTGAGAATTTGAAGTCCAGTCCTAACTCTTCTTGATATTGGGCAACGGATTTCAGTGAACTATTAATTAAGACTTCTGGCGCATCACATTCATAACCACCAAAAGTATTTGCTGGGATCCAAACAGAGTTGTTACCAAGTGCATCGACTGGGTCACCGTGTTGTAATTCATAATCTTCATTATACCAAGCTGGAGTAAAGGACAAGTTGTTGATTTGTGCTTGGGTAAGGTTAACTGTGTAATTATAACTTTCTGGAACTGGGATTTTATTGTAGTTATGCCCTGTGCAACACATGTATTGTGAACAGTTAGCTTCTGAACCCACTTGATAATCCAATTGGATATGGAAATCCGAGACATGCAAAACATTATAAGTATCATTACCTGCTTCTGGGGCAACCTCATGTTTTGGTTGTTTTTCCGGCCAATAAGAGGACATATCAATTTCTGGGGTTTTTGGTAAGGGACAAGCCTTCGAGGATTGATAATAACAATATAATTGACCATCATATGAAGATGGATCCATTAATGACAGCAAGTTTGCAAAATTTGTACCTGAGGTAGCGTTGTTAACGGTGTTTCTTCCATATGTCATTTTACAAGTGGTAGCATCGGAGACTTTGTTTTCAGTACACCATTTGGTGAAGACTGGATAGATTAGATTTGGCTTTGTTAATGCAATTGATTTACCCAAGTTTAATTTCTGGATACATTTTTCACACTTGGTAGCATTCGTAGCATTGAAACCATCAATGATGGTCAATTGATGAGCAAATTCTGAAATTAACCTTTCATCTGATGGTGAATAGTTTGTAGTTTCAAGAGCATTTTCCAAATCAAACAATGGAACAGCAGATGCCAAAGTTGCCAAAGACGCAACCAATATTGTCGAAAATTTCATGATCGATTGTATAGTTCTTGGCTTTGAGGAAAATGATCATCTTTGATAACAAAACCTCGATGAACAATGACACACTCTTGGCTATTTATACTTTCTTCCTGTACAACGGCCATTGGATCAATATCAAATCAAAGTTCTCGAGAACTGAGCTGTAGTGCAAAAACCGTAGATCAACAGAGCTAAATCTCACTATTTCTACCGTTTGTGCAGTTAGTTTGGATAGCTTCAACAGCTTATAACGCTGCAACCATTGTAGATCAACACCATTTTCCAGTATACGAAACATCTCATTTGTCTAGTAATTTGAAATTAAACTCTCGATGGTTTCCATTATTGGCAATACTTTTGAACCAGTCAACAGCCGAAGACAACAACGTGGGCATGGATTAGTTTTCAACGGTAATAAAGAGATAGATTCCAAAAAGATCCATGTTGATCATTTCGATATGCTGAAATTTCCTTTCACCGCGCACTACTACACATCACTTTCGGAGTTGAAGAAGTCCCTGAAAGTGTCAAATTGAGGTTTTTGCTGTTTGGGTCAATGCATCCTTTTGAAGTGATAATCGTTCTATAGTAGCTCCTCTTCAACATATAAGTACTTGTTTCTGTTTTATTAGGAAGTCCCTGAAGCAATTATCCAAAAGCTTAAGATTCAGGTCCGGAGCTTGCCCGATCTATAAGCTGCACGACTGGCACATGTTTGATTCCGATTAATATACACTGAAAAATCGATCCGAGCTCAACTCCTACTAGAACGAAAGGGGAAGCAACTGAGTGAATCTTTAGCTACAGGAAATGAAGGAGGACAAACACGAGGAAGCAGGAACAATGAAATATTATTTGTTGAAAAAGAAGTCCTTGTTTGAATTGTTTCTTGTTTACTGGCGCAATATTCCGAATCACAATGTTATTTTGATGGGACAATGCAAAGGCTTGGACTCAACTCGAAACCGGTATTTTAGATTTTAGTAGATGAAACCTTTAATTTTCTTATCAACTGTTTTGCATTCTAATAACAATTCTTTTGGAAAAAGATTATTTATTGTGTTGTAGGTTGCAGAGGTAACTATCTCACTATCTCGAGACTCGATGTGTTTGTTCGCGTATATAACCATCTTGGGACTTATCTCACGACATCTTGAGACTCAGGGGAAAATCAGCTTTCACAAATCAGACAGGATGAGAAATATATAACAAAAAGATCCATATGCTTTGAAATACAATACATTGTACTCCCAAAGCCTTAACCTGTGCTCAATTCAAGTCGTTTCCTAAAGTTTGGCAAAATGCTTATCAGATACACACTTATCCTAGCACTATCATTATTGGCAGCTTCTTTCCCGTTAACTTCATTTCCTTTTCAATTACTCAAACAGCAAGGGATCTCTCCAAGGTATGACTATCAGTACTCTGAATTTCATAGACTCTCAAAAGTCAGAATCAACCAACTTTTCGAGCTTCACAGATTCTTAGTTGCAACACCCTCAGTATCGGGGGATGAATTGGCAGTCGCTCAGAAGTTAGCAAACTATCTGAGGTTGGAAGGCCTCACTGTCGATCTACAGAAGGTTGCAGATAGAAGATATAATCTTTTGGCATATCATGGGGAAATTAATGACACAAAGGTCTTACTAACGAGTCATATTGATACAGTCCCACCATTTTTCCCATATTCATTAAGCGACAACGGTAAAAAGATTTATGGTCGCGGATCTACAGATGCTAAAGGTTCAGTTGCAGCTCAAGTGATCACACTTTTGGATCTCCTATGGTCTGGTGAACTCCATGATGGTGACCTTTCTGTTTTGTTTGTTGTTGGTGAGGAAAATAGTGGGATTGGTATGAGATTTGTTGAAGAAACGATTGATTATAAGTGGGAAACTGTCATTTTCGGAGAACCTACCGAAAACAAACTCGGTGTGGGTCATAAAGGTGGATACGGAGGTATTGTTAATGTCACAGGTTTAGCATCTCATTCAGGGTACCCAGAGTTGGGGATCAATGCTAATGTGATTCTTGTAGAATTTTTGAACAAACTACTAGCTGTTGAACTTCCAAGTGATGAGCTATTGGGTCCTTCAAGCTTGAATGTTGGAACTTTAGAGGGTGGGGTGGCTCCTAATGTTATTCCTGCACATGCACAAGCCTCATTGGCCTTCAGAGTTGCTTCAAACTTGGACTTCTTTCATGATATAGTGCCAAAAGTCATTGCAAATACAACAGACGGGGATAAGATTGAATTCATAACAACATCAAAGGGTAAAGAGCCTGTGTTTTTCGATTATGAAATTGAAGGTTTTGAATCCATACTCCTAGGATATGGTACTGATGCCTTCTCTTTATCCAAAAAGAAGTTTAAGAATAAGATTTTGTACGGTCCTGGTTCTATCCATGTTGCACATGGTGCTGGAGAATATGTTGAAACTGACCAATTAATAGGGGCCGTGGAGGGTTACAAAGACTTGGTTAAGTATGGATTGAAAGGTTGATTTTCTGTTCTTTCTGTAGACACCTGTGTATATATGAGCTCATTGGATAACCCACTCTAGTCACAAACAGTGAATGATGGTTTAGATTGAGCTTTTGAGGTTTTACAATACACGTTTATAAAGGTGTCCGAATTTTGAGGCTCTATCGTAGATACCGGACAAAAAGTTTCAACATTGATAAAAACTAATTTTACCAGAAACAGCTGAACACCCAAAATCCAAACTCAATTAGCAAATGGCAATCCAATTTAGCTAGTACATAGTCTTTCTATTGGCTGTTTTAGAAACTGGCCGTTTCGAGAAATCTGGATCATGGAGGTTTCAGGAACATTATCTGCACTCGGCAGATTTGGGATAATTTTTTGATTTGAGGCTCCTACTCAAGTTCCCCTTCCATATTGTTCAACCATCATCACCTACTGTTAATACAAAATCAAAATACAAAACGCGCCAGGGCCACTCCAGTCCCTCACTCATGGACATGCTGGTACTGATAATCCTTGATCATCAACAGCATTGTCATCTGGTGAAATACGATAACAGCGAGAAAAGGGTCCGCTTAGAGATTTGCGATCATAATAATTAAGGGTGTGAGTAGTTCAAGCATTTAAAGCTTTTGGCGCTTAAATCGAGATTCCGTATAGTGTAAAAACTTCAATTGTTCTAAAAATTGATCAATTGAGTGCATAGATTGAACTCTGATTGTGTAATTAAGTTTAACACCCAGAGTATTTAAGTTCCAAGATTCCATGTATCGGACGCAATATACTAGCCACATCATGCTAACATCAAACTTCAGCCTTCATGTACGAGGATTCAAATGAGGTTCCCTAGCTGTTATTTCTCCTTTTTTTGTTACAGCACCCAGCTTATAAGATTGATATAGGAGTTATACAAACCAGCTTTAGCAGGGTCTTTGTAACAGTTAAAAGAATTTCTTGATTTCATTTTCATTTAGCCTTCAGAAAATTAGTAGATAAGAATTACCAGCATGCAACATTTAACACCTCCAATTAATCATCTATCAGTACTTCATTTATTTAGGCTTTGGGGCGTAAAATTTTATGGAACCTTGTCTCTCAATGGCTGATCTTCACAAATATCTCCAAGATTTCAACAGAATGTCGAACGCATTGGCCAAGCACCCGACCTTAATAAGTACCAATGCATGAAGTACACATAATTCCTTGCTGCAATTATAGCGCAGATTCCCCAATTCCTCTACAAGATGTCGGTCCTTTTGAATAATTGGTTGAATATTCAGATTGTAGGCAAGAGGTTTGGTTTGGTGGATAGTTTGGATCAAGGAAAGAAGAAAAGTATAAATACCTTCAAAGATCCCCAGGAAGATAAGAAAGTTTTGTGGCCTTCTTAATATCGATTTTCAAATCAAACAACTTACTTATCAACAATGCAATTCTCTAAAGTTTTAATCTCTGCTTCTTTAGCTTTGTTAGCTACTGCTTCCCCAGTCGCTGATGCTATCCCATGGGCTAAGGCTAATCCACAAGCTGCTGCTGCTGCTCAAGCTTACGCTGATGCCTATGCTGAAGCCGTCGCTATCGCTCATCCAGACCCAAAGGCTTATGCTTTAGCAGCTTCTGCTGATGACTGTGCTGATGTTACATGTCACATGAACTGTGGTATGATGATTGTTGCAGGTCAAGCTTGTTCCACTAACGGAAATGACAACTACTCTGGTCCGTATGAAGACGGATGTTTGTGTAACGATGCTGCTTCAACTGACTTCCAAAAATACTATGGTGCCTGTATGGAATGTGGTTGGACTTTGTGGAAATATTACAGTCCTTACTTGACTTCTGCTTTAGCCGAATGCCACTCATCTTATTCAACCATTTCCACTGAACCAACCGGTACCTCAAGATGCTCCACCACTTTGACAGACTCTTACACCAAAGACACTGGAATTAACTACTCCACTTACACCCAATAGATATCATCATAAGATAAATCTTTCGACTAGCCAACTCTATACTGGAATATACTAAAATGTTGGGAAAGGAATCAACTATGTAGTCCATACGATCTTTATTATAACTAAAGTTAACTCCGTCCCCCTTAATTTTGAATTTAGGATTTCCGAACTTTATATTTCGACTGGTCATAGAGATATATTTTTTCCGCTCAGTGGGGGTTTACAATAATTAGTCTCTCAACATTAGTTTTCGTTCCTGAAAGTCCTGTTTATTTCATTTTGAAAGGGAAAGACGCTAAAGGTTTATCATCATTAATGAAGTTATATAAAAATGAAAAAACTTCCAAAGATCCATTAATTTAATATTACAAGGGCAACAGTTGATCAATCAAGAGATATTTCAAAAAGAACAAATTATATTGATTTATTCAAAGGATTGAATAAACTAAGAACAATTATTTCTGTTTTACCATTTCTTATTCTTCCAAACTCAGGAATTTATTTCACAGCTGCTTATACTACTTATTATTTTCAATTATCTGGATATGATGATAAAAAATCGTTTAGGTTCACATTGGGACAACAAACAATTTCATTAGTTGGATGTGTTGTTGCGCTATTTTTTGTTGATTCTGTTGGTCGAAGATCTGGATTTCTTTATGGGTTAGGGATTTTAGTAATTTTCGATTTCATTATTGGCGGGGCAGGGATTTATACACATTCATCATCTGCTGTGAATACAGCTATTGCATTCATGATGTTTTATGGAAGAACATATAATACATTTATTGGATCATTAGTTTATCCTGTTTGTACAGAGAACCCAACATCAATATTAAGGTCTAAAACAATTGCATTGGGGTTAGCTTTAACTAATATAATGAATATGATTTGGTCATTTGTTTTCCCTTATTTATTCAATCCAGACAAGGCAAATTTAGGAGCCAAATCAATGTTGATATTTGGTGGGATTTCAATTATTTCTTGGTGTTACCTTTATTTATATCAACCTGAGACTGCAAATAGATCATATGAAGAAATTGATGAAATGTATCTGAATAAAGTTCCATTAAGAAAATTTCGAAATTATGTTTCTACGAAAGATGCATTGAAAAATCATCAGCAGGCAATTGTTAATGAATCAGAAGTTGGTTCAAGTGGTGGAAGTCAAAGAGAATTGCTTTCATAAGAGGATTGAACTTTTTCATCTACAAAACAATACCATCATATATATGTAATTGTTTCGAGTTGAATAAATATGTATATATAGCAGTACTGAATATATATAAATGAAAACGAATGGAAAACTTCAAACCAAAATTCCGACCCAAAAATACCAACGAACCATTTCTTGAAAAATGATTCCTGTTCATGTAAAAGCATCTAGACATTAGAAACATGAACCCATAAAACTCTAACCAACAATGACTAACTAATGTAAAACCATAATATATTCTTTCACCAATTTGATAAAAAAATACAAAAACGAAAGACTATTCTCTATATAAAATATTTAAAAGTTATTTAAAAAAAAACCAATCTGCAACCCCAAAACAACAATCACGGTATGAAAAATGCAATTTCAAAAAATCCAAATTCTCTCTATATATGCACTGTAATAATAATGAGTAATGATGATGGCGGTTAATGACTAGTAAAGGTTTCAAAATTCATTGCTGTTCAATCAAAGTCAAAGCTCTTTGCCTCCATTTATAACTATTCCAAAAAGAACCATAACTCCAAGTCAAATTTTCAGCTCCTTGCATATAACCAGTATATTTATTAAATTGTTCACTCATTGAACCATCAGTTGAAACATGTTCTCTAACAATATCTAAAAATGAATCACCCAATGCAAATAAATTTGTTATAGTTTGATTGAAAGCTAAAGAATTATAAGGAATTTTAACAATCATGTTTGAAGTTCCATCAAAATTATCAAAAACCAATTTTGAAGAATAAATTGAATTCAGTTCAATGATATGATTATAGAAGAAATGTTGATTTCTTGAATCGATTATCAAATCATTTTCCAGATTATACAAATTTGAAATTAATTTAAATAATAATTCACCAGCTGATAAAGTTGTTAAAAACCAAGGATTCCCCTCACCAGATTTATAACCATTATAAACATCCTCAGGATAGCGACCAAGGGCGACACCAAGATTTAAATTAATTTTCCCATGATTTATTGGATAAAGAAATATCATTGTTTTAATCAATTCACTCAAAGTATTCAAGATTAAGCCATCACCAACATCAAAGGGGATAACATCATCAAAATCATCATGAGTTATTAAAGAACCAATCAAAATTGCAGAATCCAACCCTGAACGTTGATTAAGGATTGAAGGAGTTTCCACAATATGATTTAAATGATAATTAATAAAACCAGAATCTTGATAAATGAATTTAGTTAAATCCTTGAAAACAATCTCTAATGAATCACCAAATATTTTTTCATCATCATCATATTTATGGAAATATTTTAACCCAATTTTCAAAGCTTTTAATTGAGTTAAGGAAGTGAAGAAATGGAAAGAATTAACTTCTTCCCAAAGATCAAAATTTTCCAAATTCCAATTTGCCACGATGAATTTTAAATCTAATTTCAATATTTTTTCATAAATATCCTTTGTTGAAGTTAATAGATGATCATCAATTTGAATTAATTTTGAACCATGATTTTCCAAATTTTTAATAAATTTATCAATTGAAATGATTCTGAGAGCAGGTCCATCATTTTGGGGTCTACCCCAAACTTGATTGAAAGGGGTCGAATCAACATGAAATTTTGGTTCTCCTAGATTTTTAAAACTATTAATTGGATCATTTGAGTCATTAAATTTCCCCGACCAATTATCTAATCTTTGTAAATGATAATTATTTTTAATATAATTTTCAATAGCCTTTTGTAAAGAAATGTTTTGGAATTTATCATCTTCTGCTAAATGAGTTATGACTGAATTTATTGTTATAGCACCATCTCTAATCCATTGATAGAAATAATCTGGATGTTCTTTAGAAGTGGATGCAAGATTAGCACCAGCCGTGACATTATCATTTTTGATTAATCCATTATTTAAATCTGGATCTGCGATATTTCCAAGAATCTTGTTGAATGAAACTTGAAATTGATTTTCAATCCATTCATTGAAAACTGTTTTATTAACCTGTTTATGAGGATAAATATTAAATAATTTGAAGTTTGATTGTAGATTGAAATTATCAATTATTATAACTTGTTGATTTGGTAATGGATAAACCGAGGAATAAGTTTTGGAGAGGTTGAATATAGAATATGAGGCATCATAAACCAATAGAATAACTGCTATGACTGGCAACAACAATGTCCAATAAAGCATGTTTTTATCTCCTTCAACAAATTTGTATATATGTCTGGGGTAAACAGGGAAATTAAAAGGAAAAAGCACACAAAATTCAATAAAACCACCAAGCCAAGCTCAACTAACAGCACTTATCTTTAATGAAACCAGAAACCAAAGATCAACAATCCCAACAACCAGTTAAAGTTATCTGAAATTAAGATTAAATGAATCTAAAAAGTGTCAAAAATTTAAGCAAGAAATCCACAAAATATAAAATCAAATCACAAAATGAAATTTGCGTAATATATTTTAGTGTGACTTCCTGATTTGACTAATGAGGAAATACAAGATGATAAATAATCGCTATTTGCGCAAAGATAAGAGCGCCGGTCTCGATGAGGTAATTCGCGAGATCTCCCACCGGATAGGAAAATAACGGTGACATCACCATAAAATATCACATATCACCATAGTTACCATAACGGTGACATCAGTGGTTCGGGCAGCACTCCAGATAAAATTTTTTTTCCTCTCTCTATTTTCATCTTCATTTTCATTCCTCGGGCGGATTACGTAGGAATCTCTGCCTAGCTCGTCCAGCCCAACAAAGATGTGGAGCCCGTTTCGTCACTGCCGGGACTCTGCCTGGGTTCTCTGCCTAGCACCAACAAAAATTTGAAAAACGTTGACATCACTTTTTTGCATCAACTCATAAGAACCAAGGAAACAAAAATTGATTCACACTGGGAATTTCTAGTCATGACTTGTTCTGTTGGTTCGGTTATTATAAATATAAGTTTGGATCCTTTAAAACAAAAAAGTTTGTTGTTTGATTTTACATTTTGCAACTAATGCTCATATTTAGACACGGAAGGACATTAATACCCAACAAGACCTTCAAGAGACAATACACAAGAGACACGACAAACTTATTCAAGATGCTCAAGCAAGAAGTCCAACACCCTCAACAACAACCTCACTCACCGTTGTCCACGAGTCCAATCAGCTCACATGCTCATGCTCATCATCATCATGACCATACTCACGACCACGAGGAATCCCCATTCACTTTAACGAAAGACTCATCATTGAAAGAGTACCTGTACAACAACAGACTATGGGCGGAAAAGGTCAATGAACAGAAGCCAGGTCTATTCGACTCCAATGGGAAAGGTCAAGCCCCTCATACTTTATGGATTGGTTGTTCCGATTCAAGATATAACGAAACAGTGTTGAATGTTTCCCCTGGTGAAGTGTTCACTTTCAAGAACATTGCCAACATGATTAGTATCGACGATTTGACCACTGTTAGTACTTTGGAATTCAGTATAAATGTGTTGAAAGTGAAGAAGATTATAATATGTGGTCATACTGATTGTGGAGGTATTTGGAACTCATTGTCTTATAATGATTTGGGAGCTTCGAATTCTAACTTACAACACTATTTGAAACAGATTGACGATTTAAGAGATTTGAAATTGAAAGAGTTGGAACCAATAACCGATTTGAAACTAAGAGCTAAGAAATTGGCTGAATTCAACGTTTTGAAACAGTTGAACATTTTGAGAAAGCAGAAACCAGTCATTAATGCCCTAGCAAAGGGCGAATTGGAGATCTGGGGGTTGATGTACAATGTTGACAGTGGGTACTTGGAAGTTATAGAGAGCTAAATAGATAATACATAGAGATTAAACTGGATTTAATATGCTAAGAAATGGTGTAGCTTATACTGATTACTCAGCGCTGACATAATAATGCCACTACTTCTTTTTTTCTTATCGTGTTACGCGCCACAAAATTTGTTCTTATCATTTAATTTTCCCTGATCTTCACGTCAAAAATCACAAATTGATAAAACTAAAAAAAAAAGCTTTATAAAAAGGTTGAAAACTGTTGAAATTAAATTGGATACCTTGTTGATTGGGAACTCATCAGCTGGTTAGGCGCAAAAGGCTTCATTGAATTGATCTTCCCAACACAAATTAAGTTCACAAGGACAAAAGTGTGTTATCCCCCATTATTTTGACATTTTGATTGATATAGCGAAATCTCACCCCGAATCGCCACCCAGATAACATAACTCGATACAACAAGAACATCAATAAAAGAACTAATCAATCTGCTTATATGAATCTCGATTCTAAATCGAACAGCGTTGTGTTCAAGGATATTGCTCCAAAATCCTTGAAATCAAAGAGATCTAATTCAAGTTCTAGTGGAGTCAATTATAACACAGCTTATTACAACAACATGTCTGGTTCAAAATCATCTTATGGATTAAATGGGAATCAAAGTGCTGGTTCAAGTAATCATAGCAATCTGGATAATATGATCTTTTTGAATTCTGTAAAAGTTCAATATCCAATCCATCAAATTTCAAAAGAAACTCTTCGATTTATACCTGAATCTCAATTAGATCTTGTTAAACCTTTCATTGATGAGAATTTAAATATTAAAGAAGGTCAAGAAGTAATTAGTGGTGTTGATAAATTCATCACTAAAAAAAAGTATTCAACAAACGTTGATGAAAGAAATTATTTAACAGTTTTCGAATATAAAATTAATGATAATTGGATCATTTGGGATTATTCCACTGGTTATGTCTTCTTCACAGGGTTATGGAAAAGTTGTGGTAACAATAAAACTGATATTGTTAAATTAGTTGAAAATTTCCCCAACTTATCAAATGTTGTTAAAAGAGTTCGTGGAGGATTTTTAAAAATTCAAGGTACTTGGTTACCATTTGATGTTGTTAAAAATCTTGCAAAGAATTTTTGCTTTAATATAAGATATTGTTTAATTCCAATTTTCGGTGAGGATTTCCCAGAATTATGTTTAAAACCTTATGATGCAAATTTTGGGAAATTAATTGATCTGAATTCTGAACATCAAGTTCAATTGGCTGCTAACCCAAGAAGAAGAAGATCTTCAACAAATAACAATAATGGTAATAGTATATCTAAACCTTCTTTTAAAAAAAGATCAAAATCGGATAATTATGGAACTTTATCTTCAACAACAACTTTAACTCCAATTTCTTCAAATACTGCAAAAATTCAACTATTAGAAATGGAGGAAATTTTAAAAGCTTCTAAATCTTTACATGACTTATCATTCAAACATAACAATGTTCAATCTTCAATAAGTCAAAATAATATTAATAACAATTATTTCTTATCAACTTTTAAAAGTCAAAATTTCCAATATGGGGGATTTATATGGCATTGGAATGATGAAAATAATTTATGTATAATTGGTAAAGAAGGTAATAATGATGAAGCAATAATCGATGACGAATCTTCATTTCATCATCATCTCAATACCCAATCGTTCCCATCACAACAAAGATTGATTTCATCTTCAAATGGATTTAACTCTCAATTTAATCCAATTGATCAATCAATTCCGAAAAATTATGACGGGTTCGATACTATTTTAAATGCAGCTCATCAATTAATGAATTTCCATACTTCAAATGAAACAAGTCCAATTTCAAATTCAAATACTGAATTAAATCAAATACAAGAAGAGAAAAAACAAAATAAGATGAATATTGATGGATTACTGAGTTGAATCCAATTCATCTTTGCTTTTTAATCCTATATTAGATTTTTATCATCCTCATATCACTTTCTTTTTCTTTTTCATTCTCCTGTTAACAAATTGTCATTATCCTGGTTGATTATTTGACGATATTGTGTCTCTCTTTTTTTATTTCAATTTTTTATTCGCTGCGAATCCTCAAGGGTTGGAGTTCATATCTTTTCTGCTGGTGCAAAGTTATTCATGGTTACTTAAGGTACTTTATACATTATACTCGTGTGGTGTTTTTCTCTTGGTGTTTTTTATTATATTTTAGGTCTGGGTCTGGTGTCTGGGATCTCTCTGGTTTTAGGTTTTTTTTTTTTTCAATACTTCCATGCTGTTTGGCAAATACAATACAATACATATCTCTGCTCTCTTATTTTTATGCTTATATGCTTATCTGGATGATTTATATAAGGTCTATACTTGAATACAACATTATGACAATTTGTTCAAATATCGATAATATCTTATGTAATCATATAGTAAATATTTTTTTCGGTGATGAGCTTCGAGAACATCAGAGGAACTTATCAGAACCATTTGGGAGATGAACTGTGAAACTGATCATAAAGATGAATGGAATTAAAAAGTATGTTTTTTCTACTTAAACTGATTTTATGAATATCACTAACATTCTTCCATAGAGTTTCTAGACATGACTTATACGATTCTGAAGTTGAAGTTTCAGATATTGAAACTTCAGCACCAATATTACCAAATATTGAATTTGATATAATAGAAAACCCATCTGAAGTTGATGAAGTCGGGGATGTACATATGGAAGAGAACAAAGAAGATTTTGATTTCCCCCTGTTTTCATTTGGGAATGGTGAGAATGTTAAAAAGGACGAAACAAGTGATGACCGTGGTAGAACTGAAGCAAGACAAACAAATATAATGAGAGTTACATTAAGATCTCCTTCACCAGAGATAATAAATCAAGAAAGACCTAAAAGTTATTATTTTGCAGAATATACAGATCAAGATCGATCAAACTTTGCCAAATCCGCCATCTCGGGTGATGATGTCTGGGAAATTTCACAATCATTACAAAATATAATACCCTATGGTCCAGTGGGTAAAATTATGAACCTTGAAGAATATAATAAACTGATGGATAAGGAATTAAAGCAGTTGAAGAAGAAAGTTAGACCGGGGAAAAAGAAAAGATTGGCATCTATAAAAGGTAAAGAGACTAATAAGGAAAAAGCAAAGATTCAAAAGGCTATTGAAGCAAAAGCTAAGGCAAAACTAATGAAGAAAATACATCACAAAAGAGGTGGGAAGAAAAATAAAAAGAAAACTGCTGATAGTGCTGGTGGTGCTAAAGTTCAAAAACCAAAGTATAGAACTGAATAGATTTAGTATTAATGATGACAAAACACGAATAACAATGTAATTAATGCCAAAGAATTAACAAACCATTGATGGTTTTAAATGAAGGCCAAAATTCATTGGAATATATTTTCCTGACAAAGTTCCTCATCCTTATCTAAATCCCAGGCTTTTCGATATTTATTTAGATTCTCCAAATACATTTCAACAGCAGGAACATGAGGTCTGTTTAGCTCTAATAGACTTAATCCAACGCTAAAGTTCTTCCTATGAATCATATTTATTGTTTCATCCGTTGACGTCATATTGTATAGAAATATGATACAAGCCATATGAAGAGCGAAAACAAGATGGAATGCAAATAAACTTTGTGAAAAATCAGGATAGCAGCTTGTAATTTTCAATATGGCAGTTGCAGCTTTTGAACATTGGATTAATGATGATTGGTCTTGAGTTCTTGAACTTCCAAAAGATAACGGCACTCTAACAAGTTGTTTATTTAATGTTATCTTCAATACATTCTGTAAAATTTCTAGAAATGCAGCATTCAATGATTTGTTGTTGTTAAATCTTGAATTCGATAACATGTTTCTTCTCCATTCTGATAATGACATCAATGCTTTAGAAACTGCAAGTCCCATCGTTACAATGGTTTTGTCTTCATCATCATTTTTTTCCAAGAAAATGTCTCTCATATCAAAGGAAAAATTGTTCAATAGTTCACATTGCGTATCTGCAAATGTGATTGTCTCGGTAAATGTATCAATCCAAACCTTTTCATTATTATCTTCAACAATATTTGCGTTGGGAAGTTTAACAGAAAGATCAGGACAGTGAATAAATGGTGATATCCCCATGATGGAACCTCGTAGTTTATCCACAACAAAACAACACCAAAATGTGGCACTCCTAGTAAGGGACTCCTCCTCTGTTATAATACCTTCATCTCTTAAATGGCTACTATCTACGTGGATACCCAAATGATAAGCAACTGCAACTGCTCTAGCTGTGACTTGAGATGCCTCAATCTCATTTCCTTCAGTCATATTCAAGATCGATAGCAATAGTAAAACTTGGACACTGTTAATCCTTGGGAATGAAGCAACATCTTGATCAACTTGTGTAGTCGCCAGTTCTTTGAAATAAAAATATTTCTCAGTTCTCCCTTCATTGATTAAGATATAGAATGCCATAATAGAGTTGATTAAAGAAATCGAAACATATTGCGAACTTCCAATGATATCCAAATCATCATTTTCCAAAGAGGAGTTGATAGATTTCCAGAATCTATCCTTATTCACTAATGGTAAAGTATTCTCCATTCGATCGAAAAACCAATCAAAAATCTGCTTATGGAACCCCTCTAAAGGCTGTTCTTGTTCATTATGATGTTCATGAACACAAGATTCCAACATCTCTCTTGTATCTTGATTATTTAATAAATCTGGCTTTTTCACGTATCTCATACTGGTGAATCCTGTGAATAATAAAGGGCCTCCTGTTTCTGGTATACAAAACTTCCACTCATCCAACAAGGGTAGTTTTAGATCTAATGAAGATTTTGAATAATATTTCAAATGAGCTGATTGGCTTGGTAGTTGGAATCCATTGGTCGAAGTAAGAGGATAAGGATGTGGAGAATCATTTGAAGTATTATCACTGTCAAACTCGAGATTAGGATCTTGCTTAAGAAGCTCTTCAAGATGAATAATATCATCTGATGGTCGATCAAGTGAGTTATCGATGGTTGACTCCGAAAGGAGGTCTAGTTGTGGTAATATCGATTGAAGACTCGAGATTGAATAGCTAGGGTCTAGCGAAAGTTCCCTTGTTGACAGTTTTTTCTTTAAACCAACGTTTTCCTGTTTATAGAGTGAAATAGCATCTTCAAGGACTTTGATCCTATCTAGTAGCGAGTTTGTGTATGTCTTTGTAGCTGGTTTCCTGTTATCCAGATTTGTATATTGACAATTTCTCCCTCTTTGAGTACATAACGAGCAGCTTGGAAATTTTTGATCACATTTCTTCTTAGACTTCCGACACTCTGTACAAGAGTTTGCCTTAAGAGTCTTTACAACATTATTTTCACTTGCTATGGATTTCTGGACTTTGTGACTCATGTTCCTTAATATTACTTTGATGATGTATAAAGTATACAAACTTATCTTTTGGTTCAGATTAAAATATTTTTAGGAGGACATTCGACCACTTTTAAAAAGCCTAAAAGTAGACAATTAGGTAAGCAGTAAGATGGTGTGATTAATTACTAAAGAATGACCCTCGAAGGTATATAAAATTAGTGACTTATTTTAAAGGATTTAGTGCTTTTTGTTTAGAGATAAATGCGGAATTAGACTTATTTCTACGGCTTGCAATATTAGTTGTATTATATATTCGGAGTTAATTTCCTACATGCACAAATTTTTGTGTAATATTCAATTCTTTTGTCTATAGACTATATTCAAGATGATACTTGATGACTCTGGAGAATCTAGATCAACAGCCTCGGTGTACTTTTCTTTCTCATTTTTCTAATTCATAGTTGCTTGAAATCCTTTGCCTTTTCCGGGTCGCCAATTAAAGGGAGCGTTTCAAGTAAACTTTTGAGGTTGAAGGCATCATATGGTAAATGTTCAGTAATTCCTAATCCAACAACTTCAGTTTCCTTGCTAACATCGCTCAACAATCTAGCAACATGTGATAATCTCATTTTACCTCTGGCAATTCCATCAAGTTCGTTACCTTGGATAGGCTTGCAGAACAACAAATGTCTGAAATATTCAGGGTCCAAAACATCAAGATCTAAATGAACAGCGACATGTCTGGATCCTGTTTTTCTCAAGAATTCTATTAGAACATCACTGTTTTCCTCCAATTCTTTTGAGCCAAATCTTTTGAGATTATGCTTGTCAAGGAATTCAGTTTCCGGATCCGTCGTCTTTTGTAAACCAGCATAAACAACTTCATCATGACCAAATGGGTGTGTAACATACTTGAGGAAATCCTTATCACCATGTCCCATTAAGTTGGCCAAGACCATTGCATGAGAACGGTCATAATGATCAATCGAAATGATATCTGGATGTGTATCAACCCACAAAATGACTAAATCATCATATTTAGATTTCAAATAGTTGAATGGAACAAGATCAACAGCACAATCACCACCAATTATCACCAATTTATCAGGAGAGTGCTTTTCAATCAACTGCTTTGCTGATTCGTTCTCCTTTAATACTACACTCTTACCAGCAATCCCATCTTCAGTCTTTGTGTTAGCTATGGCTTCTTCGGTTGGTGGTTCGACATTTACATGTTCAACAGGACCTTTATGCTCTGGGGCCAAATAATTCAGCAGTTGGGAACCGAAGTGATATAATGGTGTACCACCACCTTGCCATAAAGGATAAACCAGCTTCAATGACTTGGACATGATGATTTTTTCAGTAAAGAGTGTACATTTGTAATAGAAAACAGGCACAACCTCCAACTTATATACAACAGAAGTACAATTGCTGGGGTTAAATGAAACTTATTTGACTGCTAAACTTTGCGGCTTCATGCTGGTCCTACCAAAACGGTCGGAGAATGCTCAAGGGAAATAGGATAGATCGACTATAGCCAATGATTGTTCAGCTTTCTGTCCACCGAATCCACACTTTTGAATAAGCTTTTATAACTAATTATGCGATTTGATTGATTTCTGTGTCTTTATTCATACAGACTCGCATGTTTTTAAACAGCTGATAAGACATCTAGAAGCTGATAGCGCAGAATGCTCATTTGACAAAGATGTTCGAATAATATCATGATCTGAATGCGATCTTTGGGTTGAACCGTTCAACAGCTAAGCTCACAATTTATGCGACTCACTGATAAAGCACCTTCTATAAAAGGAGAGCCTATCTCACGCATTCTGTCTTTCCTACTTCATATGTTGACAAAAAGGCCAGGGTATTTTTACGCCTGCTCTGTCCTTTTAACATATAATGACGCCTGAAAAGAATATTAATGATATAATCATTATCGATAATGATGTCGAAATTGGTGAGACTCACAAACTAGAGACAGAAACTATTGATTTTGAAAAGCCTTGGTATAGAGTGAAACATCTATTGTTGCTTCATTTGCTGTTACTGTTACCTATCAGTGCTGGTTCTTTGAATGGATTTGACGGATTTTTGGTAAATTCTTTGCAGATTATGGATACATGGGTTGATGCTATGGGTAAGCCAAGCAGTGGTGCTTTAGGCGCTATTACAGCAGGTCCTCCTTTTGGTTACTTAATGGCTCTTTATCCAGCAACTGTGGTTTCGGATAAATTTGGCAGAAAAACAGCTTTACTTACTGGAGCTATTCTTACCACCATTGGAACTTTCATTCAAGGTTTTTCTAATGGATACACTTGTTTTTTGATTTCAAGGCTAATAATTGGTTGGGGTTTAGGCTTCTACCTAGTGTCTGCACCAGCTTGGATAGCCGAATTATCATTTCCAAAGTATAGAGCACAATGTGTCACTTTATTCAATGGAAGTGCATATATTGGTGGTATCATTGCCTCATGGACTTCATATGGGACTTTGGGAATGACAGGGACTAGTTACGGATGGCGTGTCCCTTGTCTTTCTCAACTGATTGTCACTATTCCTCATTTGATGCTTATTTGGTTTGTTCCTGAAAGTCCAAGATTTTTGGTTTCCAAAAAGAAAGAAGATGAGGCAAGAAAGATTCTTTTGAAATATCATGGTGGAAATGATGAAAAAAAATGTGGATCTTTTATTGATTTTCAATTGAAAGAAATTATCGTTGCTTTGGATTTAGAATCTAAGTCATCACAATTCTCATTCAGATCTTTTTTCCAATCAAAGGCAAATTTTCATAGATTTGCCATTTGTGTATTTATGGGATTTCTTCAATATAATATTGGATTATTTGCAGTCACATTCTATTTAAATCCGGTGCTAGTTGCCACAGGTATCAAATCTTCAAGAAAACAGATGCTAGTTGCGTCATGTTTAACTATTTTTAATACCGTCTGTGCTTATGCACCTGCTTTCATTGTGGGGAGATTTAATAGAAGAAAGATCTTCTTGGGGAATCTTGTCTGTTTGTTTGTTGTCTATGCTATATTCGTTGCTTTATCAGGTGTTAATCAAGCAACTGATTTTCAAAATCCAAACCTTGCAAAGGGTATTGTGGCAATGATCTTTTTATGTTATTTTTTCTATGATATAGGATTTTTAGGAATGCTTTTGGTTTATATTACAGAGATTCTTCCATTTGCTAGAAGATCTCAAGGTATCATGCTTTATGTTATTGCCGGACAGTCTTTTGTTATTTTCAATGGGTTTATAACACCAGTCGCTATGACGGCAATCTCATGGAAATTTTATATAGTTTATGCTGTTTCAATAGTTTGTTGTGGAATATTCATTTATTTTTTCTTCCCAGAAACTAAAGGATACAGTTTAGAGGAAACCGCTTGGTTATTTGGTGATAAAGTCGATGACAAAGTTGAGAGCAAAGACACAGATCTTAATGTTGATATTGTCAGAAGTAATGATTTGACCACAGTTATATCTCTCTCAAGAGAGAACAAACTAACTTGAACTTTTTGTACAACTCAAAATTTAAATAATATGGTATATATGACATTAATATTGAATTTAAGTATCTCTCCGACGTGTTAGAGCTCATAATCTACAAAAGACTCGGATGATGAAAGCAGCGACAATGTCAATTAAGAATTCATCAGATCTCTTGGAATTAGATCAAGAATCGGTGATAAGTCGGTGGTCGGAGAATGCTCAAATCCTCCAATCTACAGTTTGGTACGACGGTCGAAGCCTCCAAATTCAGTCTATGAGGAGTTGCCTTAAAAATTATCGGGAATGAGGTTTCGTTATCATCTGCTTATCGCGCATATGATTAGTGAGTTCTTGCTTCATATAACATAGCACTGAAATCTCCATCAACTTTCACAGCACCCACGGTTTCTGGCCCAGTTCCGAATTTAAAACTCCAACAATCTTGCAAATGGCATCTAATTCAAAAGATTTCCAGGGGTTTGCTATAACTGATTCAAATCACAAACAATGGCCTTCGTTTGAAAATGTCTCTTATCCGCCCAAGTCTAGAGGAGAGAGAGACGTTGATATTGAAATAGAATGTTGTGGTGTTTGTGGAAGTGATATCCATTCCACTGCTGGAAGATGGGGCAAAAGACACTTTCCAATGGTTCCTGGTCATGAAATTGTTGGTCGGGTTGTATCTTTGGGTGAAGGTGTAGTCAACGGACTTGAGATAGGGCAGCGTGTCGGCGTGGGTCCTCTTGCTTGGACGTGTGGTGAATGTGACAGATGCAAGACTGGGTACACTGGATATTGTTTCAAGGGACTTGGTACTTACAACCATCTATATCCAGATCAGTATGTTTCAAAAGGTGGATTCGCTTCTCATATCAGAGTACACGAGGACAGTGTCTTTGAAATTCCAAATAACATTCCCTCTGAAGTTGCTGCCCCATTACTGTGCGCCGGTATCGCAGCATTTGCTCCATTACATGAGAACAATGTTGGAAAAAACTCTAAAATTGGGATACTTGGTATTGGAGGTGTTGGGTCAATGGCTGTAATCTTTGGTAAGTACTTTGGAGCCGAAGTGTTTGCATTTGACAAAGATAATTCGAAAAAGGATGCAATAATTAGTGAATTAAAACCTGACCATTTCATATCTATCAAAGATGATGATCCTAAGAACTGGTCTCTTGAATGGGGAAGCCAATTAGATCTCTTACTTCTTGCCTCTAGCTCATTCAAAGGAGTGAATTTTGATGATCTTGTTCGTCTGGTGAAATTCAGAGGGAAAATTATCACTATCGCAGAACCCCCAGCGGATGAAGCATTTGAAATCAAACCTTTCACTCTTTTGGGTTGCTCTTTGGAAGTTGGTGCCGTTGGATCCTTGCAACAAGTGAGATCTATGCTCAAGATTGTTTCTGATAATCAATTGAAATTCTCAATTGAGACTCTTCCCTTGAATGAGAATAATCTAAAGACGGCATTTCAGAGGATGGATTCTTGTGATGTTAAATTTAAAATGACAATGATTGACTTTCAAGACCAATTTAATTAGCTGTGTCTATTTAATTTTTTTCTTGAAAGTGGATTAAAATATATATTACTTACCTTTAAAAATTATTACACGAAGCTCAAATTCTTTTCTATTACATATCAAATCACAAGTACACTCTTTGATAATTAGATATATTATACTGCTTCATTACCACATGCGAAGCATCCCACAGATTTCCTGAAATCTACGGTGCTCTGATAGCATATACCTGACTATTATATATTGCTTCTATTACATTCAATGTTTGAGATTTCATGCAGTTCCAGAACCTTTTGCTTCCTCCACAACTGGCTCTCTGGAATTAATGATTTGCCCACTTGTCTCCAAACTAAATCCTTTTGTTTCTGGGAATAAGAAGTAGACAAAAGAAATGCAAAATAGGATACAGGCAACATAAATGATATGGAATCTCCATTCTATTGAATTTATACCAACTGGCGTGATAAATGCATTTAAAATAGAGAATGTTTGAGAAGAGAGAACAAATAAAACCAAACCTCTAGATCTTAACGAATAACTCAAGATTTCCGTGACATAAAGATAAAGCGTCCCTGAGAACCCAATCGAGTACACGACAGAACAACAGAAGACCATTGCAAGAATACCGTTTGCGAGTGATTTGTTTGAATTTGAATATTTTTCCCAGTTCACAGCTGATAACGTAATAAACGACACATAGATGACACCAATTGAAACCAAACTGTATAAGAAAAGTTTCCGTCTACCAATTTTTTCAAGTAGGAAAAGCGGTATGAATGCACACAAGAAGTTAGTAGCAGAAATCAAAGTAGCAACAAGCATTTTTGAGGCTGGTGATGTTATACCACTGATATCTAAAACTGAGTTGACATAAAATGAGATTGAATAGAAACCAACATTATATTGAATGAACCCCATGAAGATACAGATACAAAACTTTTGGAAATTACCTTTTGTAGTGAAAAATGTTTTGAATGAAGCTTCATTAGCTAGTTTTTCAAGATCCAAAGCAGCCCTAATTTGCGACAACTCAGCATCAATTGCCTTGCCAGCGAAAGCTTCATCATTCCCACCATGATATCTCATTAATATTTCTCTAGCCTCACATTCTTTACTCATATAAACCAAATATCTTGGACTTTCAGGGACATACCAGACAAATATCAGATGGGGCACAGCTATGAGCAACTGGGATAAGCAGGGTATTCTCCATTGGTATGTATTATTCATTCCCAACGTTCCATAAGACACAACTGTTGTAAGGAGACTTCCGAAAAATGTACTTATATTAAATAATGTGACACATATTGGACGATGCTTTGGTAACGAAAGCTCAGCAACCCAAGCTGGTGCAGAGATCAAGTAAAAGCCAATAGAGGCACCCTGTAATACTCTGGCGGTAAGAAAGCTTGCATAATTTGGACCAAAAGATTGTATGAAAACACCAATGAAGAAAAGTATAGCACCAATCACTGTAGTAGGTTTTCTTCCGTATTTATCAGACATAAACCTTCCTAAAGTAAATGTCAATAAAAACCCTATAGGAGGACCAGAAGTCAAAGCGCCCAATGCGGGTTCTGAAGGGTTTCCCATGGATTCAGTCCAATGGTCCATTATTTGAAGGGAGTTGATGATATAACAATCAAACCCACTTAAAGTCCCAGCAGTAATTGGAACCAGCAACAGAAGATTTAGCTTCAAGAGATGAGGAACCCTGAACCACGTTCTGTCATAGCTAATCTCATCGTGTAAATCCAGATTGGCGCTGCTAATATCAATCTCTTGACTCACTGCTTCAAGGTTATTCACTTTTTTGTCCATAGTTCAAAAAGTGATTTAATTTCAATATGATGATGATAATATTTAACCAATATCTACAGATTGAAAGATTGAGAGCAAAAATAAAACCATTGGACTCCCATTTATTACGAAAATGTTTAAATAAACATCTGAAATTTCTCTGAAGGGTTTACTAATCACTCTATGTTGCATTTAAGCACATTTGCCGTTGTAAAAGATTCTATTTATTGAAGAGTAACCACCGACAAATATTTCAAGAGCTGTCGGAGAATGCTCCAAGGAAAAAATCGCCTTGTGTGTGTGATAACACAGTCGGAGAAATAAGATCATGGCAAAATCCCAAAAAAATGACCGACGCAGAGCTTGCCTCAATATCTTAATCTTGGGGTTCGAGCTTTATGAAAATCCAAATCACCTTATTATTATTTGACCTCCGTAAACTTGACCACTTCTTTTACCATGGAATTGTCTATTATTAAGTAATTGAAGAAAATTAGAAAATTCGAAAGATTCCTACAGATCCGTTGGTTATTCATAGAATATTAAGCTAGAAATTTTGAATTATATCAAAAATATACTATATAATTATATAGGTAGAAAACGAAAATCAAAGACCTGTCCAGAATTTGGAGGATGCGATATTAATGGTTGATTGCAGGTGAATCAAATCACTGCATGACCCAACACTAATTTCATAATCCCCTTTCTCGAGAAGCCATTTGTTATGGTACTCATCGAAATAAGAAACTGAATCCTTCAATGAAAGTTTAATATCAATTGTTTTTGACTCGCCAGGTTGCAATTCTGTTTTCTCAAATCCTTCCAGCTCCTTTAGGGCTCTTGAAATTTTTGAGTTCTTAGCAGAAACATAAATTTGGGATATTTCTTTACCAGATCTTGCGCCAGTATTTTTGATGTCAAAGGTGACGCTCAATTCATCAGAGTTCTCATCAACTTTGACAGAAATATTCGCATACTCAAATGTTGTGTAGGACAGTCCATAACCAAAAGGAAACAAAACCTCTTTCTCAAGCTTTTCATAGAATCTATAACCAACATAGATGTCTTCACCATAAATAACTCTTCCGGCATCAGTCTTGAAATTCAAAAATGCTGGGCTATCTTCAAATTTTATAGGGAAGGATAATGACAGCTTACCTGAAGGGTTTACATCACCAAATAAGATATCTGCAATGGCAGGCCCCAACTCAGATCCACCAAACCAAGCCTGTAATAAGCCCTTCACATTCTTCAGCCATGGCATTTCAACAGGAGTCCCAGTTTGATTCACCACAACCACGTTTTTGTTTACCTTTAAAATAGAGTTTATCAGTCTAGTAGTGGTCTCTGGGAGCTTCAAGTCTTTACGATCAAAACCTTCACTTTCTAGATCTCCATTTAAGCCAACACAAATAACAACTTTATCAACTGACTTAGCAACATCAAGGGCTCTTAATATATCTTCTTCGGGGTCAGACTTTATGTCCAAACCAAAAGTGTACATCCCTAGTTGTTTAAAAGGTATAGGTATGGCACTGAATAAAACTGAATCTTTAACGGAGCCAAATTCCATGGTAATCTTATTCACTGAATCCTTCTCCAAAAAAATGTTTCCTCTAAGCTCAGCAGTACCCATTCCAAAGCAGCCATCGCCAACAACTTGATCCTTTGAATTATCGATGAGTAAGGTATCATTAACAAACAGTTTTCCTGTACCCAAAACAGAAAGACCAAAGGTGAAGGTTCCGGATTCCTTTGGGATAAATGTAGCATCGAGATCAACCCAAAATATATCATCAGTGACATTATCATTGGAATAGTCAATGAAACATATTCTGGTATCATCTGTATTGACTTCATCGAACAAATCCCTATCCCCCTTATAGCTTGATGGGTTGTTGTAGAACTTCAGATTATAACCTTTGTCGCCTGTGATTGGATTGATAAGTAGGTGACTAAATGGTGGCAAGAACTTATCAAGCTTTGAACCTAATGCATACTTGACTGGAGTTTTTGGTTTTCCAGCAATCGCTTCATATTGCGAGAGCGCTCTGTATGGAGTTAATGAAGCTGAACCACCACCGGTAAGAGTAACAGCCTTTGCGTTTGGACCAATGACAGCGATACTATCATCACGGGAGAGTGGTAAAATGTTATCTTCATTCTTTAGTAGAACAATGGACTCATTTGCCAATCTCCTCAAGAGAGCCGCAGTCTCCTCAGTGTCATTTAACAGATCTTCCTCTCCATAAGCAGAAATTCTAGATTTTGAAGCAAAATCGACAAGTTTCAAAACACTTCTGACCCTATCATTAACATCATCAATGCTAATTCTCTTGGAACCAAGTTGATGATTGACAATCGGCTGAGTTCTGAATACTGGAGGGCCTGGTAGCTCAATATCCAAACCGTTGCTAATAGACTCAGCAGAAGAATATGTTCCTGTGTAATCAGAGATGGTAGCACCCTCATAGTGCCATTCATCACGTAAAACAGTTTTTAGAATAAATGCATTCTCGGAGGCATGTGTACCATTAACCTTGTTGTAAGCTGTCATTAAAGCTTTCGGGCCAGCATCTTTAATAGCAATTCTGAAAGGTTCCAAATATATTTCTCTTAAGGCACGATTGGAAACAATCGAATTGGACGAAAATCTTTCATGCTCCAAATCATTGCACACAAAATGTTTCATTGTAGCAGCGATACCTTGACTTTGTATTCCCTTGATGATGCTCGCAGACGCAACCCCTGATAAATATGGATCCTCACTGAAAGATTCAAATCCACGACCACCATTTGGCCCTCTCTGGATATTTGCTGTAGGACCAAAAACGACATGAACCCTTTTGTGTTTGGCTTCAATACCCATGAGCTCACCCGCTTCTTCTAGAAGTTGTTTGTTGAAAGTAGAACCAAGAGCAGTACCATTTGGGAAGACAGCACCAGGACTCCCGTTGAATAATTTAGCACCACGAACACCGTTTGGGCCATCACTAAAGTTGATTCTAGGGATGTTTAACCTTTTGATCTCTGCAGTGTTCCAGAATCCACCACCTGCCAGAAGACTTATCTTCTCTTGTAGAGTTAGCTGCTCAAGGACTTTTTCGATATCCATCTTGTTGATAAACTCCTGCTACATACAAAAGAAGGAAATACACCAAACAGTTTGGATATTGCCTAGTATTTGTAGAGCTCAAAATTCATCCTTATCAAGTATCAGCATTACAGGGACGAACAACCGTCGTTGATTGAGGTCGTTTCAGGCTGTCGAGCTAATAGCAGACGGGAACTGCATGTAGTTGAGGCTTCGGAGAATGGTTTATCTCCAGCTTTTGTTACAAAATGCAAAGCTTTTCAGATAAGTTCTTGCATTCTCCGACAATTTGTTTATCAACTATAATCTCCAAAATCAAGCTACTATTATCATCCATGCTCAGATCGATCCAGGGAGAAATGTGGACATGTAACTAGCTCCATCGGGGCATCCTTGACACAGCTACAAAATCAGGGGACTTCCCAGAGTTATTCTCAATGTATTTAATCAACTCGGTCATTTTTATTATCATCAACGGAACAAACGTCGCTCAATGTCAAACCCTGAAGTCGTATCTAGTGTGACATCAGCCAGTGCTATTGGTATAACTAAAGGAGGATTTTTGTTAGATCATGTTCCAAAATATGACAAGCCTTGGTGGAAAGTTCCACATTTGTTAAAGCTAAATTTAATTATTGCATCATTGAATTTAGCTAGTACTAATACAGGCTTTGATGGATCTTTGGTAAATGCTCTTCAATCTATAACCATTTGGAATAACTCAATGAGTGCACCAACTGGGTCTGTTTTAGGGGCCATGACAAACGCTGTTCCATTTGGTCAAGCTTTAAGTTTTTTGGTGGCCTCTACTATTTCTGACAGGTTTGGAAGAAAATTTGGGTTGTATCTTGGTAATGTTTTGATGGTGATTGGTACTGTTATCCAAACGTGCTCAGGGTTATGGCTTCACGAAGTTGCAACAAAGGTGAACCCATCAAAAGACACCTTTGTGATGTTTCTATTTGCAAGAATAATTGTTGGGTTTGGAAGTGGACTGGCACTAGTTGCTGCAACACCATTAATCTCAGAGCTCGCATTTCCTACGCATAGACAACCAGTAAGTTCAATATTCAACGCCTGTTGGTACTTGGGTGCTTTACTTTCCGGTTGGGCTTCTTATGGTACCAGAAACTTGCAATCAAGCTGGTGTTGGAGACTCCCTTCCCTACTGCAGGGGTTTTTTCCACTTGTTATGTGTGGAACCTTACTGTTTACACCTGAATCGCCTAGATATTTAATCTCTAAGAACAAAATCTCTGAGGCGAGAAATATACTTTTGCGCTACCATGGGGCGGGAAATGAGGATCGATATGGAAAATTCGTTGATCTAGAAGTCGAAGAAATTATTTCTTCGATAAAAGACGACAAATTATCTGCAAAATCATCATATCTTGACTTTTTCAAAACAAAAGGGAACAGAAAGCGTCTCTTTTTGATCATCACTGTCTCAACAATGTCTCAGCTTTCTGGAAGTGGTCTAGTCTCATACTATTTGAGCAAGATCTTAACATCCTTGGGCATAAAATCAACAAAGGAACAACTTCAATTCAATGGTATTCTGATGACCTATAATTTTGTCACTGCAGTGATCACAAACCTTTTTGTTCAACAATATTTCAAAAGAAGGACTGTATTTCTTTCAGCTTTATCATTCATGCTGTTAATTTTCGTCACATGGTCAGTGCTTTCCTCCATCAATATCAAGACTAATTTTGAACATAAAGGCTATGGAAGGGGTGTCATGGGTATGATTTTCTTATTTTATTTTTGCTTTAATTATGGTATTGCTGGACCAATGTACTTGTACATTTCTGAAATCTCACCATTCCGCTTGAGAGCCAAAGGTGCGGCTATCGCACTGTTGACAACATGTGTAATGAGTTGGTTCAATGGATTTGTTAACCCAATAGCACTTGATGCTATTTCTTGGAAATATTATGTTGCCTATTGTGGTGTTCTTGCGATCATGCTGACCGTGGCGTTCTTTACTTTTGTGGAGACTGCTGGTAGAAGTCTGGAGGAGGTTGACGAATTATTCCAAGACTCTTCAGTGTCGGTTGAAATATTAGAAAATCATGAGCTAGAGGACATCACCCTGCAGAAGAACGAACTTATCATTAAATTGGATCCCAATGAGTCAATTATCTATTAGAAAACCAATCTTTTTGTAAAAAATTGTTATACATGTGTTTTATTATAGTTTTTAGATTATGTCTTGCATTACTTACAATTGTTAATATACACTTCACAGCACTTGAGCTTAGCTTTTATGTACAGCTAGGCAGTTGAAGTCCCCCATAAGTGCTGAAACTTCTCCAGCTGTTTCAGATACCTTTCAACAACTGGTATGTGTGCTTTGTTTATCTCAAGAATATGATATTGATCATTTTATATCACTGAAAGATGATGATAGCAAAACATGGTCTAGAGAAATGGCAAACAAACTTGACCTAATGATACTTGCTTCAAGCTCATTCCAGGCTGTGGATTTCGATGATTTGACCCGTATAATGAAGTTCAGGGGAAAGATCGTAAACACATCTGAGCCCCCAGCAAATGAAGAATTTGCTATTCAAACTTTCACTTTACTTGGATGTTCGCTGGAAGTTGGTGCAATTGGCACATCTGACCAAGTGAAAGCCATGTTCGAGATAGTCTCAAAAAAGCCGTTGCACTTCCCTATCGAGACAATGACACTAACAGAAGAAAACCTGATGGAAGCCTTCCAAAGAATGGATTCTTGTGACGTCAGATTTAAAATAACGATGACAGACTATGATAAAATCTTCAATTAGATGATCTTAGATCATATATCTCTGATTAGTATTGGTTTATTAATCAATCCATAGAAATGATGATATACTCATTCAAATCATTCTTCTTGAATAAAAAAGGGTTGAAGTAACCTTGAAGTAGTACATAAGAATTTGACTATAATAATAATCTATAAATTACAATAATAAAGGTAATTTATTGATTATATAGCCCCCCTAGCAACACTTTTCTAGGGGTTTTTGTTGGCTTCAGGTGTGCAACATATATAATATATAATTTATATTAAAATTACTAGTAATATGTACTTGTTGACTTTGGCAGTCTTTCCCCTTGTCGCAGTTACTTATTTAGCTTTCAGAGTCAAAGGCAGTCTGATAGCTCGTATTTCCTTTTCTCATAGTACAGCAACTGGGCTCCCAAGAATATGGAAGACAAAAGATTTGATTTTAAACAGCAAGCTCTGTCTAAATAGCAGCTTCTGTGATCCATTGGTTTTCAAATTTTCTTAAATTTGCTAGGTACATCTCAATAACTGGTATTCGTTTTCTATTCTGGCTCAGTAATTCAAATGCTGTTGCCAGACTTTTACTATTTGATGTCTGTACTTTTTTATCTTTGGAGCTCATATTGTATATGAATATTATGCTTGCCATATAAAGTGAAAACACAATATGGAAACTGAAGAGAGTTTCTGAGAAATCAGGGTGAGATGCGCAGGTCTTTAGTATTTTTGTTGCTGCCTCCATACAAACGAGGATAGTAGAATTGGTATTAGAGTTTGAGTCCCCTCTATGAAGTGGTTTCTGTACCAGTTGTTTGTACAATATTATTTTCAAGGCATTCGGAATAACCTCAAGAAGAACACTGGCTGGAGACTTATTATTCACATACCTCGAGTTTGATACTCTATTTCTTCTCCAGTTTGACAGTTCCATAGAAGCTCGCGAGACAGCAAGACCCATCAAAACCAAGTTCTTTTCCTTATCGTCATTGTTTTCAATATCTCTCATATCAAAAGAAAAATTATTTAATAGTTCACATTGTATATCTGCAAATTTAATGGTCTCTGTGAATGTGTCAATAGAAAATGTTTCAACATTATCTTCAGCGAGATTCACATTAGGGAGCTTGACAGAAAGATTAGGTATATGAACCAAAGGTGCAATTCCCATTATAGAGCCACGAAGCTTATCCACAACAAAACAACACCAAAATGTCAAATTCCTATCTGTTGACTCCTCTTCTGTCAGCATCCCTTCACTTACCAAATGTGAGCTGTCCATATGCAGTCCCAAATGATATGTTAGAGCAATGGCTCTAGCAGTAATCTGCGAAGCCTCAATTTCATTACCTTCAGTCATATTTATAAGGGACAATAATAACAAAATCTGTATTGTATCTACACTTGGAAAAGATGAGATTGTTTTAAAGGTCTGATTCGTACAGTTTCTTTTTAACGAGTAGTAGTTTTGAGATCTTCCTTCCGATAGTAAAAGATGGTACGCTAAGATAGCGTTGACTAGCGGCTCAAAAGCATGATCTAATCTTTCATCAGTATTAGCCTTCTTCAGTGAGTTCACCCAGTTCCAAAATCTTGCCTTATTTATTAAAGGAAGTGTGTTATCCATTATTTTGAAGAACCATTCAAAAATTTTGGTGTTTGAAACATTAAGGAAAGGGTGGTAATGAGTTGTCTCATGATTTCCAGGTTGAACATCATTACCCAAAAGCATGCCAATGGGTTCAGGTTTTTTGGAATACCTCATGCTCGTAAATCCTTTAAATAACAAAGGCCCTCTCGTCTCAGTAGTATAAAATTCCCAATCATCTAGCAGAGGAAGTTTAATATCCAGTGAAAGCTTCGCATAATATCTTAAGTGTGCAGATTGGGTCGGTATTCGAAACCCTTTGGTAGATGTCATGGGATAAGCATGAGGTGAATCGTTTGATGGTGTAGCCCCATGCTCAGGTGAACCATTTTGGCTCAAGAGCTTCTCCAGTTCTATCAGATGTACCACAGGGTCATCCAATTCGAAGTTTGCATCTCGGCCATTGGGGATGGGTGGTATAAGCGGTGAGGCTGGAGATGGAAATCGTTGATCTGAAATGGCCAGTCTCTCTTTCAAGTTCGAATTTTCTTGTTTATAAAGAGCCATAGCATCTTCAAGCACCCTAATCTTATCTAGCAGTGAGTTTGTATAAATCTTAGTCGCTGGCTTTCTGTTATCGAGATTGGAATATTGACAATTTTTACCTCTTTGGGAACATAATGAACATGAAGGAAATTTTTGATCGCAACTTTTCTTTGACCTTCTGCATTCAGTGCAAGGATTGGCCCTTGGTGCTTTTGAGACTCTCACAACCTTCGCAGCCATCAATACCTATTGTTTCCATGCGTGCCTTGAAGTACCGATCTGTGTAATAGAGAAGAAATCCAAATAAACGGGTATAAGTTATGTAAGCGATGAGATCACCCTACACCTTAACAACTCCAATTCAAACTGTTCGAGTATAGTCAATTCGCCGAACTCTCGTAGGTGGCTTCTAATGAGGGCAGAAAGAACCGAAATAAAGAGTGTGCTCCAGAATAGAGCTACAGACAGTTCATATGTATTTGTATATTCGACAGTATATCCGATATAGTTGTATAGCTAAAGCCTCGAGCTAGACTAACAGATGGAAGAAGTCAACACACAGCTACCATTGTATCAAACTCCGCAGCTTCTCTCTCATTTAGATTCAATTAACATCGTTCAAATGAGAACCAAATGAGTATAAATCGAAGTCTTCCCTTCACTCTGGGAATTCTGTTCTTCATGTTCTCACGTGACTTCTTACCCGCGAATTCGTTCTTTTCGAGCTCCAATAAACAACAACTCACAATTAGCGAGAAGAGATCAGATTTGAGCTTTGGGACCTACAAGAGCTGGTATTCTACAGACTAGACGAGGTGGCCTGATCAGCGACAATGGATTTCATAGACTATGATACTTTCCAAAACAATGACCCTCCATCCATCGGAGATGTCACAGCATTGCCAGAGCCTGCTCCTCCATTGATCTTACCTATTAACACTGATATAACTAATAGATTTAAAAAGTTGTCACTATTGAAAAATCATTTCCCTTCCAATCAATCAGAAGGCAACGGTATAAGTGATGAAAATGGTGCTAATGAGGGTGACATTAACACAAGCAGTAAAACGGCTGAAAAGTACGCAAAAGTCTCGATAGACCTTCTGAACTCCCATCAACAAAGTCACCAGGACAAAATGATCTCTGATTTACCAACTACATCACCTTCTACAAAGGCAAATGATCAGGCAGACAAATTGAGTAACCATTTTCACTCTACAGCTAGTACTGGCTCAAAGGCAACTTCGGTACTCAGCTCGAGGCTTTCCAAAGTTTTAAACACGTATGATAGTAATGATCCAAAGTTACGTGATGCTTTGGCCCTGTTACAAACCAAACCTATCATGGATATTGACCAATTAGTGAGGTCTGATCTCTTGGGTTCTATAGCAAGAAGAAATTTCAGAAGTGAAATTGAAAATGATTTGCTGAAACAACATTCAAACGTTTTGAAAGAGTTCCAGCCCGTTGTACAAAGAATTGAAAATATTGGTGAAAAAATCAGCAAATTGAATCAAGTCAATGAAACATTCCAAAACTTTGATAAGTTAGATCCAAAGTTAACTGCAGCAATTGAATCGCTATCAACTGATAAAAATTTATTAACTCTAAAGAAGTCACTACTGCTGAACTTCAAAAAAAAATTTACGTTGAACCAATTTGAAGAACATATCTTGACAAATGAAGACATCTCGTTAGATTTCTTCAAAGTTTTGAACAGATGTAAAAAAATCCATTCAAACTGTTCAATTTTATTGACATTAGGTAACCAAAATTTGGGTTTAAATATTATGAGAAAAATGGATAAATTTCTTGATTTATCATATCAAAGATTATCCTTCTATTTGGAAAATAAGCTATTGAAGAACTTGAATGACGAATCGTTTTCAAACAACAAGCAAGATTTGAGGTTTCTAAAGATTTCTATATATCATTTATCTGATAACGTGGAAGTTTTCAATGAAATTATCAATAAGTTAGTTCAGCTACGTTCCAAAGCCATTGTTGACGATTTTTTATTCCAACTCAATAATGCTGACTCAAACGACAACCATGGATATAGACCAATCGTTCTTTCTGCTCATGATCCATTAAGATACATTGGTGATATCCTCGCATATATACATTCAGTGGTGGTTAACGAAGTAGAATTCATCAACAACTTATTCCAAAAAACTGATCAATATAATGATGAAGTGATGAACTACGAACGTTCCGAATTCGAGGAGTCATTAGTCCAAGCTGAGACTGCAGGCACGTTAGGTGATGTCGAGTCTATTACAAATGATACATTGACTAAAATCATTAACTCACTAGCAAGACCTTTGAAAATTAGAACAGAACAAATTATAAGAAGTGAGAAAAATTTAGAAACCGTTCAAAAAATTTTTAATTTATTGGATTTGTTTAAAATGATGTATGAAAAAATTTTACCCAAAGGTCTAAAAGATGTGGGGATTTTGGATAGTTTAGATTCTTTGAAGTCTTTGACAATCGAAAAAGTCTTTGGTTTGATTAAAGAAAAATTAACATTGATAGATCACCAGGTTTCTCATTTAGAACCAAGTGATGATTTGTTATTACCACCAGATTGGATCAGGGATTACCTTAGCGATGTGTTGGTACTGTTCCAAGATGCTAGTGTGGGGTCTAATGAAAATATCTTCAGCTTATCAAATGATTTGTTGAATAATTTATTGGACCTAATTATTGACTCCTCTGTTTCCAAATTAGACAGGTACACTACTGAAATAGTAGATAAAAGAGATTTCAAGATTTTTAAAATAAATTGCTTGGACTTGATACAATCAAAAATCATCACAATTCCGCAGTTATCTACAAAATTTGATGAAGTTAACACACAAGTCACCAACTTGAAACAAGACCTTATCCAACATCAATATGAGCTATTACTTCAGGATTCACAATTGGCGATCCATCAACAACTAATCACATTGATTTTCCCAATTGATCAAATTGAAGTGGATGACGATTATGCAATGTATGCTTCTCTCGTTGAGAATAAATTATTTGGAATCCCAAAACTGAACGAAATAGAAACCCAATTACATGAATTCTTGCCAGTGGCACTGATTGATATTCAACAGTCCCTATTCAAAATATCATCACCAATAATTGCTAATGATATCATCTCGGAAAGTTCATTGAAGTTTTTGCACCTGTACAAAGTTTTCCATAGAATCTTGAAAGAATTATACCCAGATGAAAAGATTTTGGAATGGAACACGTTTGATGTCGCTACATTATTAGGTGTCGAGGAGGCTTATAAGACAAGTTCATTTGTATAGCATTTAATGATTGATCAAATACACTACCCAATAATCTTAATCACGATGGGCAAGTTTTTCATTAACATTATATATAAATAATTTGACTCAAACATTAACAGACGAATGGTCAGGCAATTTCCCACGACCATATCCGTCCTTTGCGTAATAATCCATTGGATAATATTTCTCATTCCACATTCTATCATTCTCCATCATCACATTTGCCTCATATGGAGTTAATAACGGTTTATTGAAGGCATAACCCCAATCAATTGATAATCTAGGACAGGCAATCTGTATGAATGCATCGATATCATCAAACATTGATAACTTTTGAGGGAAGATCTCTGATAGGATGATCTTTACCACAGTGACACCTCTCTTGCTTAATTGCTCTTCTATGTTCCCTAATGTGTTAATATTCCCCTGTCTTCCTAATGCACCTAGAATAAGCCCTATTTTTTTAGCATTCTTGGCTGTCGTTATAGCATCTGCACGAACTCTAGTCAGCTGTTTTTGATCATAGTATTCTCTTGTGAATTTCCTAGAGTATGGGTCATATCTATAGGCTGGTATTTCAGGGTTGTGAATCATGGCACTTTCCAAATGGAAACGACCATCACCAACGTATATCATTGCATCAATTTCCTCCTTGTCCAATCTTTGGGAGGTACATCCCAAGACTTCACCTTTAGATAATGGCATGATTTGCGGTGGTATTGTGTAAATTGGTTTCTCCTCGTCGTTAGCTAATTTGTCCTTGATCGCATGAATAGTTGGATTGAATTGAATCGTACCAAAAGTTGCGATTTTGGAATCCTTTTCGAAATTTCTTTGGATAGTCTTGATCAAATGTGTTTCATCAATGTTTATGGTAACAAATATATATAAAACTTTGATCAAGGTGATATCAATGGGCACTAAACATGAATGTGCATAATGAACAATAAAATCACAGTTTAGCGACCTTGCAGTGAAATCATCAATACAGCAAGCACCATAAGAAACATCACCCATAACAACGGTTTCCACCCCGCAAAACTGTTCCAAAATATCAGATATCATTAAGGAGTAAATCAACAACCCTTCAGGCATTTGTAGTGCGACTCTTTTTGCATTTTGTTTCTTAATATTCCATACAGTCTTGTGAATTTCAAAATTATAGTTCGAAGGCAGTAGTTTAATAGCTTCATTTAATTCTTTATCATCCAGGATCTCCTGAGGAATCTGCGTCATAACTCTCCCAACATGCCCTCTCACTCTTGAGGCTAATGTAAAAACCGTTAGTACTAACCCTTTTCTAATGGAAGCCCCCATAGATATACATACTTTTGACTAATGATCCATCTGCGCTGGCTCCAGGGGCTGCTTTTTTCCCTACGAATCTCTTTCTTGGAACTCTCTTCACTTCCTTGGTATCCACCTCGGCAGGTTTTAGCTCAGTCCCACTCATATCTTCTAATTTTCCTATCTTGGGGTCTCTAAGTACCTGTTTGAAATCAAACTATTTGTAATGAACTCATCGGCTTTACTTTTTTTTTCCTTCACAAATTTTTTTACGTAATAAATTTTTTTTCTTGACAGAATTTTATTGACAGACGATTTCAAATTTTTGATAGTTTCATAGAGTTTTGGGTAATTTGAAAGTTTGATTATTGAAAGAGAAGATCGATTTGTTTACAGGATGCTGACTCCCTTCTTTACCTGTTCTCAGGACGATGAGTTTGTGCATATCAATATCAAGGTTAGTCATATCAGGTTCGATGCCCCTGGTGTTCAAATCATTGCAGAGAACGAGCTATTCATATTTTCACTAAGTCCCTACTATTTGAGATTGAGGTTTGATAAACCGCTTATTGATGATGAAGAAAGGTCAAGTGCTCATTACGAATCAAAAAAAGAAATGGTTGAAGTCAAAATACCAAAGTTGAACAAGGGAGATGTGTTTGAAGACTTGGACCTGCCACAGAAGTTATTAGCTAGAGCTGGTGAACAGGTTGAGAATCAAGAAGAAAACAAAGTTTTAGACACTAAAGAATTATTACAAGAGATTGGTGTTAAGGCGGATGATAACTTAATCAAGGAAGTTAGCGCTGATTTAAAGAGAGACGATTTATTGGAACAAGAGCAGAAAAAACAGGTCAAGAAACCGTTGATAGAAGAAGTTGGAGGGGATCAAAAATCAGATTTACAACAAACTATAGATGAAGGTACCGCATTCAATTGGGAAATAAATCAAACGGTCCCAGAACCTTCAGCAGATATCAAGATCAAATACGGGTTTGATAACCGTTATGACTCTGTTATTGGTATCTCTTTAACAAATGGGAACGATATCAATGAATTAGATGATCCAGAACATACCAAACCAGAAGATCGTATCAAAGAACGTTTATTGAAGGAAAATTTCAAATTCGACCCAGAATATTATGCTGCTGATTATATGACTTCCAAATATTCAGAAGATGACCCTGATTTATATTCTGAGATTAAAGATTTACTCAAGTGGGAGAATCCATTGATTGGATCAACAGAGTTCACTCAAGATGAAAATGAGAAAATGCTACAATTACCAAAGAAAACTTTCCTGATAACCAACCAAAAGCCAATTTATTATACTATTATCTCATTGTTGTTCAGTTATTCTTTCGAAGCTAGAGAGACACAAGGTGAGCTTAACATTGAATCTGCGTGGTCGACTGGGAAATTAACAGCACAAATTTCTTTCCTTGATTCTCAAATTATTTTCCAAGATTCTAAAGTCTCAATCTTCAAGGCATTGATCATAACAGGTATACGAAGAGCGTTGGCATATCCATTACATAGACATTTCGATTTGACATTGAAGGCTTGGGGTGACGTTGTCAAATTCTTGGAGTCGGGTAAAAGAACTGTTATAAAAGCACTATTAGCATTAAGAGAGCCTTTCAGATTCCATGATATTTATTATGCGTATGATAAAGTTCTGTTGGAAGATTTGATCAATTGGTTAATCAATGATCCAAAGGATAATGATTTTGTTTTCAAGTCATTGGCCAAAGAGGTCTCTGCTACTTTGCAAACTTTACAGAAAAATGAGGTTGTTTTCGAACAATTAGACGAAGAAGGTGATGTTGACACATACTTGGATATCCAAGAGATTGAAACAATAGCTGAAACCATGTATTTGGAGAACAAACAGTCATAGATTATGGGCACATCTTGAGTGTTAAAATGTATAGACTGTGTGGTAATTTATAGTTATACAACAAAGCTGTGATTTCAGATTAAATCTGTAAAAAGTAAATGCAAATTAAGGGTATCAAAATATAATGCTGTGAGCTCTATACCAAGTGTGAGGTTTTGGAAGTGAACGAATTGAAGGTTGACACACATGTCAGTAATGGATGCAGAAATTTTTTAAATTAGATATATCAAATTCAAGCGGAACTCAAGATGTTATTGGCAAAGTTAGGTCCTTTAGGGGTATCAGCTCTGGATGTATTATTAGAGTCATTCTTTACGTCAGAACCTGTTTGAGTGGAAGGATCTTTTGCAACGGTATTGGAGCTTACTGGAGGTGTTATAGTAGCATTCGTTGGAGTTGGAGTTGTCTTCTCCTTTTCCCATAAATAATTTTCAGATCTTGTTCTTGTATGACCTTTTCTTCTGAATACTTTCTTATTTTCTTTGTTATCACTTTCATTTGATGATTCTTCTTCATTGATTGAAAAATCTGTAACGTTATCTTTGAATTCTTCACTTGCTCTGCTTCTTTTCCTGCCTGGGTTTTCGTTTATGAATTGTATACCTGCACTCATTGTGCCCATTGAACCGCCACCTTCATTTCTATTATTTTGCCCAGATTGTGACTCTGCACTCATTACACCCATCATTGATTGTTGATTTTTAGGGATTCCAGGAATTGAAGGGGAATTAACGACAACTAGTGGAGCTGGAGTGGAGTTCAAACTTGGTGAAAGGGAATGCGATGGCATAGACTGGTATCTTTTATGAGCAGGCGACGATGGGTATCTTCCTCTATCCAGTTGTGCCACAGCGGCAGCGCCAATCTTAGCAGGAGATAATGGCCTAGTATTGAGAGATACAGGAGGACCCAAATTTTGGGTGGGTTTTTGTTGTTGAAGTTGGTGTGGGTGATGGTGAGTTGAATAAAGAGGTCTTGATGGAGAATGCTGGATGTGTGTGCTTCGTTGGGGAATATGTATCTGTTGTTGTTGTTGTTGTTGTTGAAGTTCTACCTGTTGGTGTTGGGACGCGACGAGTTTTTGCACCACGTCTTCATTGATGGACTCTCCAGAGAATATCATGGGTATCAGGTAGCTTGGTACACCTGCCTGTAATGAGAAATTCATCAGCTCTAGCGATTTGTTTTTGTTTTCTAACTTGTAGTACTCTTGCTTGGTGACTTCTTTTTCCTTTTGCAAGTTGATGAGCTCTATCAGTGCTCTTTCAGAACGAGGCCACTCAGAAGAAGGGCCCAGTCCCAGGAGTTTTGCCAGTTCTGGAGGAATTCTCATAGTTCTAGTGTCAATTCTGGTTCTCCCTCAGTCAACAGCAACACACTTTTGCACTCTCTAGATCGCTTTTCAAGCTCAACCTCTTCTGTTCCGATTTATCTCTATTCCTTCTTCTTTCTGGAGCTTCTAGATTTTAAACATTTTGACGTGAAAGCGAAAGAAAAACCCTGTGTGCTTTTTGGCCATATTCCAGCCGAATCGGGAAAGTCGATGTGTCTGTCGCAAAAAGTATTTCCCATTCGGGAAGTGGGTAGCCTATTTGGGCGTAAGGACATAGACTTCATGGGGGACATACGTTACTAGTACTTTAATATCTATCACATGGTTATGACTATACTGACAGTCTTATAGTTACATTTTAATCTTGACTAAGTAATATGGTACTATAAATTATGGGCATATGAAAGCAGGGCTTGCTAACCGTTTCCCCTTTGAGCTAGATACTGTTTTAGCCAAAGCCGCATCACATTTCGGCCAAAGATTGCAAATTTATGAACAATTGAAAGCCATTTTCCAGTTCTCATAACCTGATCCATCTTTCAATTTATTTCTTTTAATTTATTGATGCTTTGGAGATTCTTCAAGAATAATTCTGGCTTCAACAAGACTTTCGCAACAGGTACTAGATCATATAGCAAAATGTCCAATCAATTACCTGCAATCATTCAAAAGCACAGACCGGCTAAATCCCCAGAAACAGATTATTCGACTCTATCAAACTATAAAGATTTCAAAGTTGAAAACTCCAATTTGAATATAGAATTGTTATTTGATGAACAGAAAATTGTGGGTACTGTTAAATATGAATTATCGGTTTTGAGCTCTATCCAAAAAATCATCTTGGATTCAAGCTTCATCAAGATTAACAAAATCAGTGTCAATGATAAAGTCACCAAATATAAGATCACCGAAAGAGTTGAACCATTAGGCGCAGCCCTAGAAATTGAACATGAGTCACCAAGAGAATCCACATTGGATGTTTCTATTGATTTTGAGACTACAAAAGAATCCACTGCTTTACAATGGTTGAAAACTGATTCAAAGACAACTGATTCTTCGGACTATGTATTCACTCAATTGGAACCAATACATGCTCGTTCATTATTCCCATCTTTTGATACTCCATCTGTCAAATCAACTTTCAACGCTACTATCAAGTCCAAGCACCCAGTTGTGTTCTCCGGTTTACCAACTTCAAAAGCTTCAGAAGATATTTATGAATTTGAACAAAAAATCCCAATCCCGTCTTATTTGATTGCAATCGCATCTGGTAATATCACTCATGCTAAAGCAGGTCCAAGATCAACAATATATGCTGAACCAGAACGCTTACAAGATTCTATCAATGAATTTGAACAAGATTTGGAAAAATTCATTCAATTGGCTGAAAAAATCGTTACTCCTTATATTTGGACAACTTATGATATCTTGATCAACCCGGCATCTTTCCCATACGGTGGGATGGAAAATCCAAACATCACTTTTGTCACACCAACTTTGATTTCTTATGATAAATCTCAAGTCGATGTTATTGCTCATGAATTGGCTCACAGTTGGAGTGGTAATAACGTTACAAATGCCTCTTGGGAGCATTTCTGGTTGAACGAAGGTTGGACTGTTTATTTGGAAAGAAGAATCACTGGTGCCTTACATGGTGAGGCTTTTAGACAATTCAGCTTTATCCAAGGCTGGAATGATTTAGTTAATTCTATTGAAGCTTTGCCAAAATTCGAATATTCAAGATTAGTTCAAGATTTACAAAAGGGTAAAATTGATCCAGATGACACTTTCTCCTCGGTTCCATATGAAAAAGGTTCTAATTTCATCTATCATTTGGAGACCAAATTAGGTGGTGTTGATGAATTTGATCCATTTATCAAGTTTTATTTCACCAAATTTTCCCAAAAATCATTGGATACATATCAATTTGTTGATTCATTATTTGAGTTCTATGGCAAAGATCAATCCAAGATTGATGTATTGAACTCCATTGATTGGGAGCTATGGCTATATACACCAGGCTTACCACCAAAGGCAGAATTTGATACCACTTTGGTTGATAATGTTTCTTCGTTGGTTTCGAATTGGGTTTCTAAAGCTACAGAATATTCAAATGTTCAACAGTTTGAAGATTATTTTACTACTGAAAAATTACAAAAAATTTATGATGATTTCTCATCGCCACAAAAAATCTTATTTGTTGATTCTTTAATCGAATCACAGCCATCATCTGATTTCTGGTTAAATAATAAAGCAGCTTCGGATGCCTTATTGAAAGTTTACCCAGACTTGCAACAATCAAGAAATACTGAAATCATCTTCCGCTGGTTTAAATTCAAAGTTTTGAGCGGTAAATCACAATACTACAACGATTTAGCCAATTGGTTAGGTACTGTTGGTCGTATGAAATACGTCAGACCAAGTTATAAATTGCTAAACAAAGTTGATCATGAACTTGCCATTGCCACATTCAAGAAGTACCAATCTTTCTATCATCCAATTGCTGCCAACTTGGTGAAGAAGGACTTGGGATTAGAATAGACTTGTTCCTCCACAATATAAGATGAGATAACTATTGCCCACTTGTAGAATGTCTATTGTCTATTTAATTCAACTAATTTTCTCTACCGAATGTTCATGTCAAGCTTGTCCGTGTCAGTAAAGCCAGTTCCCAGATTTGTGCTGCGCCTTCCAAAAAGCTTTCTTTTTCACTTTTGAACACGAAACTTGAATTTTTCAAAAATAAACAACGAATCGCATTTGAATCAGAACAATAAACCTTCAATTTCTAGTTGACGTCTACTGGTCAAGTTTTTTTTTTGATAGAAGATAAAAATGAGTTTTGCCCAACTATCCAACATTCCAGTATGTGCTGCTATTCCCTATTTCCTTTTGTACTTGGTGTATCTCTGGAGGAAAACGATTGATTTGATCTAAGAAAGGCTGGCTAACAATTAAATCTAGTTCTCACAACTTACTGAAAGATTCAGCGTTGAAAGATTAAGAGTATGTTTATAATGATGATTTTGCACTTTGAGTTGATATACTAACAATTTCATAGTCCGATGCTAGCTCTTTACAAAACAAATTTGCCAATATTCGTCCACCACAAGAGTTTTTCGATGTTAAAAGAATATCTAAACCACAAAATTTTGGTGAATTACAATCAAGAATCTCTTATAATTTGAAATATTACCAAACCAACTACTTTTTGATCGTTGCTGCTCTAAGCATTTATTCTCTATTGACCAACTTATTGCTGTTATTTGTCATTATCTTTGTTTTGGCTGGTATTTACGGAATAAATAAATTACAAGGTGCTGATTTAGAACTTGGTCCATTAAGATTAACAAACTCACAATTATACACCGGTTTATTAGTCGTTGCCTTGCCTTTGGGATTTTTGGCCAGTCCAATCTCAGCTTTGCTATGGTTGATTGGTGCTTCATCAGTTAGTGTTTTATCACATGCCTCATTTTTGGAAAAACCGATAGAAACTGCATTTGAAGAAGAGTCTGTCTAAACTCGAGAACCACACATGGAAAAATACCTAAGGAAGAATAAGACGAGGAAGGCAACGAGTAGGTTGCGTATTTAAGAATAATGAAATGTAAACAACTTAATTTTACATTTGGTGTTGTAGAGCATTCAACTTTCCACTAAAATCTACAAAAATCCCAAAACTTTTGAAAAGGAGACCATAAATTAGACTAAATTGTTATACAGGGTATTCAAGTTTCTGTGTTTGGGTCTGGTGGAAGCGTACATTCTCATGCAGCCTTTCTGTAGTTTGAACTCAGTTGACCTTGGAAACGGTACAGTACAGGCACTAATACAGATGATGATGAATGATCTATTAAAGTGTAGAACTAAAGTACAAAAAAGGCAATAACTCCTTAAAAACAAATGCTTATAAAACTCTGTGTGTTCTCGTGAAAGCCCATTATCTTATCTTCAAATTCTTCTTGATGATGGCCCTGTTCAACAACAACCACCACAACAACATTCAAATAGACACAGACAACACATGATTTTACAACATGTGCTACAGCACCCGCTTTCTTTTGGAGGTGGTGCCTGTTGAATATAGATCGGTTGAGGTTGTTGCTGGTAATAGACTTGTGGAGGAGGACCGTGATGATGACGCTGGTTGGTTAGTTAGTTTCCATATTCTTACCTAACTCGGTACATATGATATGACACTCACCATTTTGAAGTGCTATATGAATTGGATAGTTCAGTTGACAGATACCAAATGTATGGTAAATATCAAGGTCTCTAGCATTTCAGATAATATTATTTCTCATCTTTTTTATATCGATCTATATTAGAACGGGACCAAGGCTTTATCTTCCGCGGAGCATAGCTTGCATCTGTCTTGGTCGGAGTGGATGAGCAGTATTAAGCTAAGCCCTGGACGGCATTGTATGGGTTTATGTTACTGGAACACTAGAAACTCAGTAAGGGTCTTAGCTGCCGGTTATTAATAGGTCATGGGCTGTTATCGTACGCTCGAGTGACATATCAAACGTTCCAAGATCCAGAGATCCTAACTCGAGTTTGGCTATGGATTTAGTTTTTCAGCCGGCCACATATAGCCATCCATGATCCAACGGTCAAGCCTCAAAAATTATATAGCCAGGACTTATAAATAGACTGGCACAAAAGTGTCAAACCACTAAAAGTGGAAATATAGTATATGCAATCTACGTATGGAGTCACTCCTTGGTTACAAACTATACCGTATTGTACTAAGTGCCCGAAGAAAATTCTACAGCTTGCAATTTCAAATAAAAACATTCAATTAAACGTCGTCAAATTCAGTTGAAGACTTCGTAAAGTAAAGATACAAAAAACCATAGGAAACAAACAGCAAACAGTTCTTATAATAACACAATTTTGCAAACCACAATGAATCGAAATGAATGGAATAAATCACAAGATAACCACTTTTGGGGAAATGCAATCAAGAAGCAGTACAGCCAGGGGAATAGATAAAAGATCTTCAGCTTAGAATCCACCTGGGCCACCTGGTCCACCATCTGGTCCACAACAGTCACCACATAGCATTTCTAGGATACAGGCACAACATAAGATTTTACAACATGTACCACAACATCCACCACCTTCCTTTTGAGGTTGTTGTTGAGTGTAAACTGGCTGAGGTTGTTGCTGGTAGTAACCTTGTTGAGGCTGTTGGTAATAACCACCACCCTGTTGTGGAGGATATCCACCTTGTTGGTATCCACCTTGTTGATAACCACCTTGTTGTTGCTAAAGTTGTTAGTATCAATCTTCTTAGTGGATCTTTGAATAATATATTTTGGTGTCGGTTATATAACCATGGATATTACTTGGCATTCATCGCTCAAAAAAAGTGTCAAAAACAACGCTTGAGAAGTCAACATTCTCGAGTAACAAGGCACAATTGCGGCTGAACCAAGCTTATATCATGCTTAACCTATCCGTAGTCACTTACTTGACCGTAATATTGACTCATTTTTTCCTATCTATCGTAAAAAAACAAGTATTAATCCTTCAAAATAACAGTTTTTGGCTTCTTTTATGGAAAAATTGATGAGATTTTGATTTTGAAATTTGCCCTGAAACGGTCAGAGACACATGTATTATGTCATTGCTTATGTAACATATATGATTATATAATATATTACAGCTGCTTACCTAACCACTTGAAATAAGCGCAAGCAATTTATGACAGATTCCCAAAGTTTTGTGGAAAACTATATAAGTTAAGCTTAAGTCGTTGCTTTTGGGAACTATATATTGCAATTGTATTGACATATATTAATTAGACACAATGGGTTTTAACTACACTCCTCCAGATTCTCCTGCTGAACCAGGTCCTTTCCCAGCACAACACGGGTACGCAGACCTAAAGTTTGACACTCATAAATACAATGGGAACCCAGTGAGTATATACATCCTTGTTTCTTCAATTGTGTCAATTGGCTAACATGAATTCCTTTTTCAGTCACCATTAAATCCAACTACTCATCATGCTCCAAATAATTTCGAGAAATTCTCAAAGAATGACAACACAAAAAAAGCTGGTAACTTTGTCCTTGGTCAATTGAAGGGGTTCCTCCTCGGTCGTATCTGTGGTTAGATCAATATTTCTTTTATACTGGAACAATTAAAGATTATATTACGAATAAATGTATTACTATGTCACTTTATCAAAAATTATGTATTCAATCGAGGTTCTAATCATTTTTCCATTTACCAACCTTCTTATAATCTTCATATAAAGACCTGTAATAAGTTCTACCAGAGTTATCCAAAGAGGCTCCAACAAGGACCAGTTCACTCTGAGATAGAACGTCAAATATGTTGAAAATACCAGGTAATAATGAAACTCTAACTTTAGAATCAAATGAATATTTCAATGCAAAATGGATATATGAGAGTAATAACACAGGTAAATGCTTCCTCAGTGAACGTTTCACAACGGACGTAGATGAATTCAATGATATCTCTTTAGAATCTTTGAAACTTGTTGGTGGTTCGCACAGATTGGCCAAAACACGAGAGAATCCTTCCGCTGATTTGACAGAAACAGCTAAGATTTTATTATGTTCATGTTTAGCCAAGGTAGATAATAATGATTTGAACAATGCAATGATGATGTGGTGACGGTTCGAAAGACGGAACCTTTGGAAAAGTAGAATGTTGGATAGTGTTAATGTGATGGAACCATAAATGTGAACACTATGCTCATTGTTCTCCAATAGCAATGTATTAGCAGCTTTCGATAATAGTGTGATAATCAACTCCAATCCATATTGTGTTATTATCCATGTCTTTTCAACCAGAACGTTTTTGAATGATGCGATGATTAATCCTAGCGCTTCTGAGTTGCTGAATTTATTGAATTTTAACAAGATCTTGGATATCGATGTGACAAATAATTTTGATGATGAAGTTGATTCCTTTTGGAGGTATTTCCAATAAACAGTAACTATTTCAGTGACCGATAGTACTGGTGCATTATCTTGTTCTAATGAATAAAGAACTTGAATGAATGAATTTTCAAATTCTTCTTCGCTCAGCTTGGAAATAACATTTCCTAAACCTGGTGCAAGAACTTCTGATTTTGCCCCAATGTCTCTCAGAACAATATATAAAGCCTCAAAATATTCAACATTGAACCCGTCAGTGGTATTGGAGTATTTGGAGAATAGCAAGAAAATGTTAGCCTTTGTTTCCACTTCACTTACTTCCAACGTCTTACCAAATTCTTGGATTGATGACTTTAAAGAATGGAAATCATCAGCATCTAATTCCAATTCGTACAGCACATTCAGTAACCACGTTATTTCTGATACTTTATCGTTGTTCTCTTTTGTGATGAATGAGTTCAACAATGATTTGGAAGCAATAATAATGACTTTCTTAAGCTCATTTAACCTAGGATCATCAAAAGATCCCCTGTTAGACAAAATTTCAAAAGCAACATAGAAAGCAGAGGACAATTTGTCCACTTTACCCTTTCCTAAACTTTTGCCCGTCTCTTTCAACATAGTGGATATATATTCCTGACTAACAGATTCTTTAAATTGTTGAGTATGATAAGACCAAATAGTGGAAAAGATGGTGGATTTCGGAAACTTATCAACCACTTTATAGATCAATTTAATATCAGTTTCAATCTTGGATCTGAAAGTAGGCGTTTGTAAGATATGCTCTAATGCTTTTAGGATCAGCTCAGTATGTTGTGATTTTTTAAATAATTTTTCAACCAATTGGTCCAATAACACTGGTTTGAGTCTTTTTGGATAACATTGAATAGGGATGTAGATCAACACCTCAAGTTTGAAAGAATCATCATCTTCGTTCAACGAATCACTAGCTCTTGATATAAATGATTCCGTTATTCTTGGCTGTTCGAATAACAAGTCATTCTCAAAAATGTTCAATAGAGGTTTTTTCTCCTCTAAAAACAATTTTGCCAGTAAATCGATCTGCTTGGAATCAAAAAAAGTATTTATCAGTACGAACCATCTTTGGAAAACAGTCTCGAAAATAGTTGGCGTGTAGTGAAATTTCAAGTATTCAATAAATAAATCACCAACGATATTCATGTCATATTCGTAGATCTCTCTAATGCGGAAAAGTAGAAAGAATTGATGCAGTTTGGTAATCTTTTGTGACTCTTTAACAACTTTCTCCAATGCGTCATCATCTAAAATGTCTTCATATAGACATAAAATCTGGTACTTCAGTCTCCAAAATTCTTCCTCATCTTTGTTTATCTGGAAAACGGGTATGAATAAAGTCTTCGATTGTTGAATGAGTGAGATGTCTTGGGTCTTGAAAAAACCTTGGATAATAATGTTCAAAAGTATTATTTCTGAAAGTGAGACCTCCCTTGAGAATATCTTTGTTGTTAATGACTGAAGTTGAGAGAACGATAACAAGTAAACCTCATCGGAAACAACTGCACAGAATTCGGAAGAAGCCCATTTGGATCCTGGCTTTGTTGCCACTCTGCACCATAAATCGAAAAAGTCTAGCAGTTCCCTGGCCCTAGTGAAACAGTCCAATAATTGCTTCCCTAATAGCAAGAAGATGTCTGTCTCTTGTCTGGATAAGTTTTCTAATATCTGAGAGGCATATTTGATACCGATTTCAATATCCAACTCCAATATTGATAATACCAAATTCCAATTCTGTAAATCTTTAGCAAATTCCTTAATAATAATCTCCTCGAGGAAGGTATAAGATAGAGTTCTTCTCATTTGTGATAACCTCAGTAGCAATCTCTCAGTAGTATCTGGATTCTTGTTCGTTATCAATGTAAATAATTTCTCTGCTGTTTCGACCTCGTCTCTTGAAAGTGTATCTATTAAAACACTGTAGTATAGCACAATAGCCTCATCAGACGGTTTAGCTTTTAAAAGAACTTCTACCTCCTGAATCAAGTTGGGTTGCTGCTCCTTGGATAATAAAAGCTTCTGAACTATCGATACCAAAGCTGGATACTCCGTGTGTCTCAAGACCATCAAGCGCAAGATGGTCGGTAATGCTGAGGATGCAAATTTCGTAGTGAACTTTTTAGTCAATTTCTCGCTTGCAATTAAATCTTCAAAGAAAATCGATATGCTATGGATAGATTTAAGTGCTTCATCCTCTGTCAACTCGTGTGATAGATCAATAACGGTCTCCAAATACTTTTGCAGTATTTCAATAGCATGGTCAAAAGTATTTGAACCGAGAATAGACTCCAGCCTAACTATACTAATAATGTCTGTGATCTCTGATAAGAATGATACGCTTCTTGGTGCATTTTCCAAGGAATGTGACAATGCTTCCCCGAACTTCAGGCTTTGAAATATTCTATTTCTGACCTTTAATTCTGGCTGTAGGGACTTCCATGTGTGATTGAATAAGCCCCAGAACTCGGGACTTTCTCTGAATTTGTTGGATTTATTGTCATTCAGCCTATCACATACTAGCTCAAACACAAATGCCAGTTTGTTGGGTAGGTAGACATTCAATTGGCCCTCCAGTAGCTGATTTGAAACATTTATGATTTGATCTATTGAAGTGCCCTTTGATCTCAAAAACTTGGTTATGCTCTCAGCATTCCATTTCTGTCGAAAAAAGTTAGTACAAATATATCACACAGCCTATCTTCTCTATAATAAAACATACCTCGCTCATTCTCTGTCTCTGTTCCCTTCAATATATGCCGAAATAAATAACAATTCAATCAGAAAGAGATGAGCTTCTAAATAAATTTTTCTATACTGCTGTTGAATTCCGGTGTCTTTTGAAGTCGGCTTTCCGAGGTTGGGTTCAAAAAAATATCAAGTCACCAAAGAAGTCTTGTTTACATCAGATCTAAGCATTCGAAGCCATTGAAAGCGAGGTAGTCTTTGTTTCACATCCTTCGTTTCTCAGCCAACTTCTTTGTTTTGTTGCATAAGATTAAGAAGTATTGTCCCTTTTCCGAAGAATGGCGTTTCAAATCCACAATGATAACTCAGGAGACTCAGAGATCCAAGATGTTGATCTGATGGATGAAACATTTGACTTTGTTGATCAAGATGATGAAACTGAAGAGGATGATTTGGACCAGGAGCTTGATCCGGTATCGCATGTACTACTCGAGAGATTTGAAAATGCGCCAATTGGGCACGGTGATGTCGACGACTGGAGAAAAACTTCAAGAATTTTGAAATTTAAGTTAAACCCAAATGGTATAAATGGTGTTGGTTTCATTTCACAAGACCCAACCAGCGACAAAGAGATCAAGGTTTATCCACAGGAGACTAAACTGTATCCAGCTGTTGTTCCTCAATTTGATGATTCACCTTCATACATTGAGTATATTTCAAATCTATACAGCATTTATGAGGCCCTAGGCGATGAAAGATATTATTCAGTTGCAACTATTGGGTTAATCAAAAAAAACGCTCAAGTTGAACAAACAGAAGTCCTGAACAATGCATTTTCGTTAACCATCAAGGAATTGGAACTATACATTGAACGTAAACAGGATCAGCAAGATTCTGATGCAAGTATATTTGAATTAGAAGAATGTCTATTCATATTGAACGCATTTAAAGCTATATTTTTTGCCAAATCATACGAGATACCGAAATTATTATCACATTGGGTCAATAGAGCTGATCCTCAACCAAGTGCTGAACTAAATGAAGCTGTTATGAATTCTGAAAAGCCATTCGAACATCCATATTTTTGGAAATTTATAAATCAGTTAGTCCTAAGGGGCTTATACTCAAACGCCGCAGAGGCATTAAAACACTCCAAATATTCAGAATTGAAGTCTACTGATTTGAATGTCTACAATTTGTTTACAGATGCAGAAAACTTGCTATCAAATTATCCAGAGCAATCAAGTCCTGCTATTTTCAAAGAATGGAAAAAAGCTGCCTCTACAGCTGCTTCAAATGCATCTGTAAGGAACTCATCAAACATTGAAATATCTAAGGGACTGAAGATTTTATTAAGCATACTGTCTGGTAACAAATCCGTGATCTATGAAAACTCTGAAAGTTGGTACGAATCACTAGTCGCATTAATATATTATCATATCCCATCCCCAGAATTATTAACTGAATATTTTATTGATTCCCTAAAACATCATCAGCCTGATAGAACAGTCGTATGGGAAGTTGCCAGTGTTGATATATTTGAAGGTAACTTTCTACAAGTCTTGAGATCTTTAAGTTCATTTAATAGCGCAACAGCAGCCTATGTCGCGGCACTGTGTGAAGCTAAAGGTTTGTTGAGAGGGTACTCACTGGATGAAGATGAGAATGGAAAACTTGGTAAATCGGGCATAATCTTCGATCAAGAAGATTTATTCTCTACAAGAAATGTTTCGGAATACCTATTACATGGGCATGCCTTAGATTGTCTTGCCATTGAAAAACTAGTCCCGGTGGGTATTGGGCTTTTAGCATTATCAAGAAATCCAACTGCAAGAAGTGTCATTGCTGAATACTTGCCAAAATACGATTTCAAAACAAATGATGATATTGAATGGGCTTTAACTATATGTGCTAGCTTGAAATTACCACAAATAGCACATGTTGTGTTCAGAACAGCGGCCCAAAGATCTTTAAATAATGGATTATTACTAGAAGCACTAACATTATTTGCTCGTGCTGGAGAGATTCAATTCGTCAAGCATCACACATGGTTAATTTTTGAAAAGTCATTAATTCGTGGAGAACCAATTGATGATATAATCATTAATGCTGTTGTTGATGATTCAATTGTTATTCAGGATGTTGACCCAGAATCATTGAAGTTATCCCCGGTTTTACGCCAGCTGTTATCACCATATGCTGTAGTATACCAGTTCTGGAAGCTGAAGAAGGAAGGGTCTTTATCTCTTGCACTTCAAAGATTGATCTCATTGTTAAGATTTCCTCATTTACCACCAAAATTATTTGGTTTATTGATATCTCAAATCTTACCATTTATTGTTTTCATAACACCTCCAAAAGTTTTATCCAAGAAAGAACTATTAACTGTTGTTAAGGTTCTTGATGATTTCGATTCCCAATATGTCAATAATAAAAAAGATAAGAAATCTTTAAAAATCCAAAATGATGCCGATCTATTATACAAGATTTCTATTGAAGATATCAAATTAGAAGCAAAACCATTAAATTTTTGGGTTAAACAATTAAAAGAGACCGAAATTTTACCACCAAGTAATTTGAAAAATTTGTTGACTTTGGTAAGAAGAAACCTTGCTGTGGAGATTGGAAGGTCATTTTTAGAAAGTTACGTTTGAATATAGTAGATAACAATCAAAATATTCTGCATATGATGGCTACAAGTTTAGGATCCTGATTGAAGATTAATATAATTCACACGTAGATTTTTTGTTGTAATTTTGTAAATAAGTATGATCTTTCAAATTTTGTGTTACAAAAAATTATTCACATTTTCTATAATGGATGATGGAATTTTTCTTTTAAAAAAAAATCTGCTTTTTCAATGGAGACTTGTTTTCATTGATGTTTTAATGGTTGTTATAAGGTTGAATGATTTGTGTTGTTTAGGTTATTTAACAGATAACATCTTGAGTGGCACGAGAGTTCAACAATAAAGCAACAATCAAACCGTAAAGACCTAAGACTTCAGCGAAAATTAAAATCAAAATCATACCAACGAATAATCTTGGTTGTTGAGCAGTACCACGGACACCAGCATCACCAACAATACCAATAGCGAAACCAGCAGCTAAACCAGATAACCCAACTGATAAACCAGCACCTAATTGGATAAACCCGGTGTATAAAGCTTGTTGTTGTTTCAAAGAATCAGAAACCAAGACTGAAACGACCAAACCATAAATGGCGATAATACCAGCCATAATAACAGGGACAATGTTTTTAACTAATAGATCTGGTCTCAAAACTGAGGTGGCACAAATACCAACACCTGATTTAGCAGTACCATAAGCAGCACCAAAACAAGTGAAGACAATGGCGGAGGCACAACCTATAGAACCAAAGAATGGAGCGTAAACTGGACTGTGGATAATAAGTTAGTATACAGAGTTCTTCTTGGTGAAACCATTATTAGAGAGGGAATTAGGGAATGGAAATATCGTGCACTTCTTCATGACCCGAGTCCTTTATCCTTATCAATAATACCAGATAATATTCACGAAATTAACAACACAAGGTGCAATAAATGGTATAAAAGTGATCTTCATCAAGAAATTCACCCAATTCAATGAGCACAGTGGCCCTAGCCCTTGAAAGATTTCAATTTTTATATCTTTTTGCTTCTTATCATTCCTCCCAAGTTTCATCTCATTTGACACGTTCAGCACATATTCTCGAGGACAATCTCTCTTCCCCAATGCCAAACCACAACAACAACAACTTACCAAAGATCAGACATGACTTAATGCTAAAGATATGTGAGTCAATTAACAACAATGGAAAGAAACGAGTTGAATTCAATTGATGTAAACGTTGTTACAAAAGATCAAAAGTAGTCCTGAAATACTCAATGGGAAAAAATTGGCCATTGATATAAAAAGGGAGGCTGCCATTCTAGACTTCCTCATTGGGAAGCTAAAATGTTTATCATCTTCTATACATATTATATTCAGCCGGGTCATGAGTTAACTATGCGATTATCGGTTAGCGCCACTATGTGGAAATTTTTCATAGTAAAAAAATTTTAAAGTGCATAGAAGAAAAAAAATTTGAGATGCCCTTTTATCTTCTTTTCTCTTTTCCCTTCTTTAGATCAATATCTCATTAGAGGCGAGCTATTTGAATTATAATCCGTGTCTGTTTGTTATTTTGCAAGGAACCTCTTCTTCACAAAAAACTAGAACATTACTGTCTTTAAACAAGTCATATTTTTTAACAAGAACCCATTAAAATGTCTGCTCCAAATCCAAAAGCTTTCCCATTAGCTGATGCTGCTTTAACTCAACAAATCTTGGACGTTGTTCAACAAGCTCAAAACTTGAGACAATTGAAGAAAGGTGCTAATGAAGCCACCAAAACTTTGAACAGAGGTATCTCTGAATTCATCATCATGGCTGCTGACACTGAACCAATTGAAATCTTGTTACATTTGCCATTATTATGTGAAGATAAAAACGTCCCATATGTTTTTGTCCCATCAAAGACTGCCTTAGGTAGAGCTTGTGGTGTCTCAAGACCAGTCATTTCTGCTTCAATCACCACTAATGAAGGTTCAACCATGAAAACTCAAATCTATGCTGTTAAAGACAAGATTGAAACTTTACTTATCTAATTTAAGTTCTTTGTTTCTTCCAACATCTGTACAATATTTTCATCATAAATAGTTTAAGGAGTTTTAATTTAGAAAAAAAATTGGCACATTAATCATTAAGTCATTATACAATTGTTGTAGTTTTATAGTAACACGCACTTTGACGATACTAATTCACCAGTGAACTGGGTGTCGTATTTTTTAATCAGATCACCATCATTGAACCCAAAAGCTGGTTTATTGAGGGTATTTCTTGTCCCTTTAAGACTCTTGAACTCACCGTATTGCTCAAATTTCCCAATCTGGGTAGCAGCATTTGTCAATACATTATGACGTTTCTTAATTATAGACTCTTGACTCTTCTCCAAACTTGGAATCAAATCAAGAGCTGTCACAAGACTCAATAGATAAATACCACCATTGATAGACCCTAAAACAAATAAGGGTATAATATCATCTAAATCACTAACGAGATTACCGCTCAAAAGCTCGGCTAAAAATTCTGGAGTTAAGTTGTTCCTACCAACACATCTTATGCTATTGATCTGGTCATTAATATTGAATTGGGAGACAATAGTACTGCCCTCGTTTGATAAAAATTGAATTTTGATATTTCTCAAAGAATCAGCAGTAATTACAAGATTTTGAAAAGATTCCAAAGCTGTCAGAAAATGGACGTTTCCCAATTCTTTCAAGCTTTCTTCAAATCTGAAGATTGTAGAATTGCTATCTTCTGGGATATCTGTTTTCACTTTCATTTCAAGCATTGAAACACCTTGCACCAAATCGCCTACAATAACATCAGGACCAGCAGATTTGATATGAGATGTGTAATACCTTGTGTGGTAAGGATCCGAAATCCTTTTCAAAGTGAATTTGGAATCTGCGATAGAATATTCAACTTTGTAGGCAATAACTGAATCACCTGCACCGATGATTATTCTATTAGCATGATTTGTTAAGCTTTGAAAAGAGTCCCTAATCTTTGGTGAAGAACATTGGTATTGTAAGTTACCAAATTCATCCACCGAGAACAAAACCAATGGTGGTCCATAATCGTCCTGTGAACTATAAGAACAGGAGACAACAAAGCACTGTGACAGAATGTTCTCCATTGCCAACCCAATATTTTCTTCTTCATAAGTATCTATCAATTCTTTATGGTATTGGGTATTGACAGCATCCGTAACTTCAACCCCCTCTTTAAACCTGTATATTGACTTCACTTTGAAAGTATTGTTATCAATAACATTCAATTCACATTTCCAAACCTCTTTCCCTAATGTGTCATTATACTCAGTGGTATTGATAATGAACAGACTCAAATGTAAGAAATTTTTGAAATTTACAGCTTTCCTGACTAACTTGGGGATGTACCTGTCGTTCTTCAAAACAGTTGGTTCCTTACTTATATCAATTTTGGTTATCATTCCTTCAATATACGCTAAAAGTTCATCATTTGCAGAATCATATTTTAGAGCGGAGGGAATATCAATAGTCAGATAACCTCTATTAACAACATTGCCTTTATGGTCTAGCACAACTAGTACGATGTTTTCTGCATTATAGCCAATCAAAGACATTGCTCCATAGTCAACAATTGAAACAGGTGCATCACCAATGTTGAGAGCTGTACTATCATCATTATTGAAAATATTAATATTACCACCGGCATCACCAGTTATATAAACGATAAGAGATCCTATTTTTTTTATTAGAACAGATTGAATAGCCATATTTGATTTAATTAAAGTCTTCTTAACATTATTCAGAAAAAGTTCAACAATACCATCCCAGTGACCCACAAGGATATGGGAGGTCTTTTTATCATCAAAAGCAAAGACACAACTGACATCATCAGAGACCTTAATATCACGATTCCTATGGTTCAATCTGTTTCCAGATACATAGGTCACTGTTGAGTTCTCCTGGATAGCCCCTGTTGAGACAGTATCAATCCTCGAGATTTGCTTCCCGTTTATATAAACACCATTTTCAGTGAGAACCGTTAGTTTCCCGTTATGTAGGTTTAGATCAATGACGTTACCATCGACATCTTCCAAGCCATGAAATGTGTCAGACTGAATGAAGGTATCATATTTAGTCTCGAAAATATTGACACCCTCAAGGGCACTTACTATCAAATGACCCTCAATTTTCCAAAACTTCAATATGTCTTTATGGTCTAACTTGGATCCAATATTTTCAAGCTTGGTTTCAAATCCTATAAATTCGGTCTTTACGTAGCCATTTTTGAGATCTGATCCACCGCAAGTTTGAATTTTTGGAAGAGTTGTTCCAGTGATATTAAAATCCATTATTGGAGGTGTTGTGTCTATTCCTTGGATCACCTCTAACTTCATATCATCGATGTTGACTTTGAAAACTGTCATAGAGGCTGTACTTTTCGAAAGAAATAAATTTCTACCCAAGCATGAAAGAATTTTAGGTGAGTATATCTTGCCCTTGATTTTCTCAAGAGTCCAAGACTCAACATATAGCTTGCCGACCCCAGGATCGCACTCGGACTTCAGCGTGGAGATATAAAGCTCATCCTCCGAGGTCGCCAATAGCACACGGAAACTTTTCGAGTCCCCATCTGATATTTCCACAGCTGACGTTATATCCCATTCAGATCCTATTGGTAATGACTTTTTCACGTAACATTGCTTTGTATTGTTGTTCTCTGTTTGAATTGAGGTTCCCTCGTTGAAAGAGTCACTGGTTGATAAAGACGTATCATGGTAATAGGGAGCAGCTTTTAAAAATATTCCAGTCCTACCAAATAATAACATTCCAGATTCATTGTTGATTATTAATGGTTTAATCTTTTCAGGTAAGGGTGTGTTTGATAAGCGTTTGAGTTTGTTATTTTCCATGGTGAAAGTTTTCAAATAATACTGGAATAAATCATCTCTAAAGAAAACTGTGATGAAGGCCTCTGCTAAGTCACCATGGCATAGTAGGCGCTCCACAATCATTGGTGTCCTCGCTTCTCTATTTGATTTAGGGAGTGACCTTATGATTGGAGCGTGGAAAAGCTGTTTCCTTTTCTTTTTTTGAGCTTGATATTCTTTGAATGGCAATTGGGAAATCTTTGAATCGACCATATAAGTCACCAAAAGTCCCTCAATGGTATAGAAAGCAATGGATCGATCCAAAGGATCAACTTGTAAAGTGCCTTGTTGTATAGATAATTGCCCTCCCTCGCTCTTCATTGAAAGCTCTTCCAAAACAAAGGAGTCCTGCAGCGAATTAAAGCCCCCAATAAGAATTTTGTTTGACTCTGTCGCAATAACTAGGTATATACGATCATCAAACAGCTTGATAGTGGTGATATCCAAGATATACTCGAACAATTGAACTTCCCGTTGTAGCTTGATCTGGTTGTTGGCTTCCTGTGAATAGATCTCTATCACGCTATTCCCGGCGACCACAAGGTATTCAGTCTTCCCCAATAGCCTAGTAATAAATGAATTCACAGCATTGCTTGGCTTAAGTACCGTGTTCAGAACGAATGACATATCAGTGAGTTCTTTCTGAATCTTCGTTGTGAGCTCACTGGTAATTAATTGTCTTTCTTCACAACGCTTTTATCAATATTTTCGGTGGTTATGTTCGTTTGGTCCGCCGAAATTTCTTTGACACTTTAATTTCTTAGGTACATTATTTCTCAGCTTTAGTCAAATTGAATGCTGATGGAGGGCAAATCCTCAAGTCCAAGATACTATCACTGATACGATGAGCTTATCTACTATACATAGGCCTCTACTTAGTTTATTGGATAGTAGTTAATTTGAATTTATATGATACCATCTCAACATGACTAGCTTAAACCAATCAATGCGATGATAGAGTGAGTCTTCAAAATTTTCAGCAGTATCGTTCTCAACATCACCACAGATCGTACTGTCATGGAGCAACATCATTAGGACTTGATGGTGAGCGTGAATTTTTGGACAACGAATCATTTATGAGACTATATTCAATACTCAATGGATCTTTACCACCTACCACCGCTTTCAAAAACTCTCGTTTCTCGTCATCCGTGATTATCGTTGACGACATATCCATTGGTATGAGTAGGTTTTCACTGGTAATCAAGGGCACAACTATCTGATGGGAAGTTGTCTAGTCGAGTTGAAGCTTTGGTTATATAATTCAGAGAACAATTCCTCATTAATGGAGTTTTGTCGTGGCCACGACCCCCGAGTGCTCTTTCATTATCACGAAGACACACAGTCACACAAAGATCGTGTGATTTAGGGCTAGTAAATGTAGATAAACAGTGTTATAGAATTGGATAGTAGGTGCCCAGAATCTTTTGCGACGAGGCCCCTCAATAAGAACAACTCATTAAAATTAATTTCTATACGTACCCCTGATGACATAAGCTAATAATTATGAGACACAAAAAACATTCTTTTGTACTCACCCAGAACTAGAACTATTATTGTTGATCGCTTGATCTCAGCACTTGATGGGTATTTGATGGGGATAACTTGGCTCTTGGAATTGAAGTCATCTCCTTTGCAAGACTTTACACTCGCTTAGCTCAATCATAACAACTTCATCAGTTCAAGCTTTATTTTATCTCATCTGGATTATTCTTCAGCCCTGTTGATACTGCCCCGAACTGACAAGCTAAAGTCTAGACATTGCTTTCTATTTGAAGTTCCCAATTTTAATTAGTATATGATCGGTTCCGTAAACACTGCTAATATTTCTTCCCTGGATGTTCAAAGTGACCAAGTTTTACAGAGTGTTTCTATAATTGATATCCAAAGCTCTATCAGTACGGCTGCTCAAGAGATCGAAGAAGTCAATAATACTTCATGGTTCAGCACAAGCATGAATTTATTACGGTTTGGATCTGTCCATAAAAAGAAGAAGGAAGAAGCTCAGGTATCGGAGGCTACAATACAACCGGAGGATGAGCCAATTGCAATGGTAAATGTCCTAGGTCATTGTAGATGTTGTGGATCACTTGTCAAATACCCAGAGATGACAAAGAAATTCAAATGTTCTATATGCCATTGCATTGTCAATCTGATTGATCTTAATGAAGAAAGTGATTTGAAGGATGAGTTTATCAGTTACAAGTCGGTGAAATCTAAAATCAAAGAATGTGAGAGGGTAGTTGGTGAGAACGAAAACACACATGCTGCGTATAAACCACTAGAAGAATATTTGACCAGAAGCTTTGGTTCATTCAAAATTTTAAACAGTTCTTTCAGACGAAGAAGACAAGAAACTGACTCACCAATAGAACGTCTCAGTACATCTGATCCAAACATTGATTTTAAGGAGATAAAAAATACATTTCTCTTAATTTTGTCATTACCCACTAAGAGGCCTTATTTGAAACTATTGATATCCGTTAATGATTTGTTGAAACGCCCTAGGCATATACTTGAAACTGCTTCTGATTTAAAGTGGCTATTGATACTATGGGAAATCCCATCTTTACCTCAGTGCTTATACCACAATAAGAAGCAATCTTCCAGTATTGATACACCAGAAGTTAAAGCGGCTTCTTATGAAATCACAAAAAGAATCATAGGATTTCTTTCCAATGCCGACAGTACTACATTAAAGTACTTGGCTACATGGTTCTCACGTTTGCCATTGGAAACATTTAAGCACAAAGTGGAATTTTTAAATTTATACATCACATTTCATCTTACCAGATTAATCAACACACATCATAAGAACAATACGCTGCTAAGCCCAAGAATTGAACCCTCGCCTCCAAGTCCTCAATATAATGAGTACAGTGAATCTTCTAAATTGAATAGCGTCAGAAATACGAATTCGCAATCCATGAGATCGGCATCTGGCTCTTACGGTGGCTTCCTCAATTTACCGCTTACTTTTAACTCTGGATTCACAAGCTGGGGCAGTCGACCATCTTCTCACTCTGATGGCAAGGGACCTAACCCATTGACTACTGACTTTAAGCTAAAAGTTGGCCATTATGGAAATGAGTGGCATTTGAAATCTGGGGCAAGACTACTATATGTTTTCTATGTTGCCAATAAAGGGAAACTTCCGGAATATTCCTTTTATAATTCCTTGGTTGACTATGTTCATGTGAAGCAAGATTTCGAAATTTGGCAAAACACATATAGACCACCAAGTTCAAGAGAATCGAACAAACTTATCTTGGATTTGGCTGGGTTTGCCTCGATGAATGAAAGAAATCCTCAACTAACGATGTGCCAGTACCCGTTCTTGTTATCATTAGGTGCCAAAATCTCCATTTTGGAATATGAAGCTAGGAAATCAATGGAGCGTAAGGCTGAAGAGGCTTTCATCAAAGCGTTGGATAAGAAACAGGCATTGGATGTTCATCTTAGAATCAAAGTTCGGAGAAGCCATATATCGAATGATTCATTACGTTGTATCAAAGACAATTGTGAAGATTTAAGGAAGGCTTTAAAAGTGGAATTTGTAGGGGAACCGGGTGTGGATGCTGGAGGCTTAAAGAAAGAGTGGTTTGGCCTGTTAACTAAAGAACTATTTTCTCAAGAGAATGGAATGTTTTTCTACAATGAAGAATCACATTTATGTTGGTTTGCAAATATGCCGTTAGAAAGAAACGATGAATTATACTTCATGGTTGGTGTTGTTTTAGGTCTTGCGATTTATAATTCCACTATATTAGATTTAAGATTCCCATTGGCTTTATATAAAAAGTTGTTGGGTAAGAAAGTTGGATTAAACGATTATATGGAGTTATTCCCCGATACTGGAAGAGGGTTAATGAACTTGTTGAATTACAAAGGAGACGTTGCTGAATTGGAACTTTTTTTCGATACAACATATAATGACTTTTTTGGGAAACCAATCACTCAAGAGCTAATGTCGAAAGGCTCTAAAATCCAGGTTAATGAGACTAATAAACATTTATACGTCTCCCATTGGGTTGATTTTTATTTGAATAAAGTTATTGAATATCAATTCAAGAGTTTCTTTGATGGGTTTCATAGAGTCATGGGAGGCAATGCGCTTTCATTATTTGCGCCAAAGGAAATTGAGATGATTATATATGGGAATGATGAGACCAAGGTGGATACTGAGTCTTTCAAATCTATAACGAAATATCATGGCTTTGGATCTGTTAATTATGCCTTGCAAGATCCATTGGTGACATGGTTTTGGCAGTGGTTCGATCAACTAGATTATGCAGCGCAAAAAAAGTTTTTACAATTTGTCACTGGATCAGATAGAATCCCAGCAACTGGGATCCATACCATGTCTATGAAGATTACCAAAATGCCATATTACGGGTCCAAAGATGAGGTGAAATTGCCCATGGCACACACCTGTTTCAACGAGTTATGTGTATATGAGTACCGCACAAGGGAAGAGATGTGGTACAAGTTGGCCTACGCCGTCAACGAGAGCAAAGGGTTTGGAATGAGATAGGAATATAAATGTATAAAGTTATAAAGTTATAAAGTTACTAAAACGAGCGACCAGCGTAGCCATAACCACTGCCATATCGGGCCGGGCCAATCAGCGGCGTGTCATTGACAATACTGACATAAGCACTTACGTCAGCCGAAATTTACCCAATCAAATTCTCGTTGATTTTAATTTTATAATTTTCGATTTGGGCCAAAGAAAAAACAGTGAAAGGTTTTTGAAATAGCGACAACAAAGTTGCAAAGTTTAGAAAGTTTGGTCTTTTGGCTTCTTTAACGAGTTTTACCACTTATTCATATTCCACATCAACCAGGCACAATGCTCTCTTTAAGATCAGCTTTACGTAACACTTGTTCCATGAGAACCTTAGGTATGTGATGATAAAAAATGCAGAATCAGAGTTGAGTTTTAGTGCTGCTCTTGCTTTGTAATTTAGGATAGAATGGAAAGCAAAAGATCATGATTAAATGGATTGAACTGTTAATAGTCATTCAATTGAATGTTGTTAAGAAGCTCACTAGACAGACAGATAAAACTCAATGATGTTTCAAGTGGAATATAAAACATTTACTAACATTTTTAAAAAAGGTTCTCAATCAAGATTGTTATCATCTACTTCATTACAAAACAAATCTACTTACCGTACACCAGATTACGGTGGGTACGTTAGACCAGAAGGTACCAATGACAAGAGTCGTGTTTTCACTTATTTCACTGTTGGTTCATTAGGTTTATTATCAGCTGCTGGTGCCAAATCCACAGTTGAAGCCTTTTTAACTACAATGTCTGCTTCTGCAGATGTTTTAGCCATGGCTAAAGTTGAAGTTGGTTTAGCTGCTATTCCAGAAGGTAAGAATGTCGTTGTCAAATGGCAAGGTAAGCCAGTTTTCATCCGTCACAGAACTCAAGGTGAAATTGATGAAGCAAACAAGGTTGATATTAATGCCCTAAGAGATCCACAAAATGATGATGATCGTGTTCAAAACCCAGAATGGTTAATCATGTTGGGTATCTGTACCCATTTGGGTTGTGTCCCAATTGGTGAAGCTGGTGATTTCGGTGGTTGGTTCTGTCCTTGTCATGGTTCCCATTATGATATCTCTGGTAGAATTAGAAAAGGTCCAGCCCCATTAAACTTGGAAATCCCACAATATCAATTCGATGGTGATAACTTGGTTATCGGTTAAGCTCATACCAATCTTACAATTTAACTTTACGATCATATTGAACAAAAAAAGAATCATCATTTTTAAAAACAAAAAAAAAAAAATTAATGTACTTTAGAGGAGAGAAGAAGAAATTTCTGACAGTCCAACAATTATAGAGATCAATGAATCACTATCAACTACCATCATCACCATTTTTTTTATATTTAACCATCCAAAAGAATTATAATATTTTATTCAGTGTTTATTCCAAAAGAAAAGACATCAACAACAACAAAACTTATTTATAAAGAGAATTTTCAAACCATAAAAAAATTAGGAAACATCGATTAGATATGAATTATATGTGGTGATATATTGGAAGATCACGCTAACTATAAAAAGGGGAAGGAATTCATTGGAAGACAAGTACAAATAGAATC